>CM062812.1:161283569-161386069 GCA_031772625.1 Pinus tabuliformis | reverse complement strand
GTTGGTGGGATGGCTGGCACTTATGACCATCTTCATATTTTTCTAAAGATACGTTGAGAATGCCTCATCAATGCAGAAGCATGAGAAGAAGGGGAAAGGGTAGCGATGAAGATCAATCATCTTGGGCTAGGCCCTTCTTTGGGTTAGGATGAAGCATTTGAGTCATTAGGGACACCTAATTACATGAGCCTCCACCTGGTCAAATGGACATACGGAATCAGATTAGGGAATTGAGAATGCTAATGATACAACTCACCAGAGATAGAGGCAGAAAAAAATGTAATCATCTCATTTAAGAATTATTTACAAAGGAATCAATGGTATATGCAAGATAAATTGGCCATCATGTAAAAGGGTCAATGGTGTCTTCAAAAGAAGTTGGATAGAATGGAGGGCCACTTGGCCCATATGGAGAAGCATGTGCACTATGACTTCAAACCTCTGCCATCCCCTGGTTCACTTCCAGAATACCCTGCTTTGATATCCTCTTCAAATGCATAATGGCATTTGGATGTATTTTTGTTTTGTTAGTGTTTTGATCCTTAGCCCATTTTCATTTTCAATTAATTGAAATTGTGTGGCAATGTATGGCCATTGTTAAAAACCATCTACTAACTAACAAATCTAATAAAATTAAAGCGAATATAATTTTAAAAAAAACTATAGACAAATATATAAAATTCTTACATAAATAAAAAAAATTACTAAAAAAATCATATTCACATTTAAACAATAAAATTTAAATTATATATATATATATATCCATTCTCCTTTATCAATTTTTTTTTTTAAGAAATTTTACACGGTTTTAAAAAAAACACAAACAAAACTCCATATTTGGAGCAACATCTCAATCATCTTCTTTAGATGGTTAAGAGTCAATTCAATAATAATACCAAATGGTCATAGAGTTGGTTGGTTAGGGCGACACTTTTTCTTTATTTCTTTTTGCCAACTCAACTTATGTGCTAATCTTTCCCTATCATTATGAAATATTTTTTATTAAAAAAATAATATAAAATTGATATAGAGATTCCTGGTCACGATGGATGAAAGCACTTCCTATTACTCTGTAAAGTCTGCATCAAGGTACATCCTCTCTATCTTATACTTACATTGGGAATTTTAATAGAAGTTATAATTTTTTATAAAATATTAATAAAAACAAAATAATATATGTCATGTAAAATATATTTTTACATATTTTATAATTTAAATATATATATATTACATTTTTGACATCTATATGATATAATATAATTTAAGTTTAAATAAATACATAAACATAATACATATACACCTTATATATAAACTTCTTATAATCATGTTTTGCGTGAAAAATATGCCATCAAATATTTATACATGAATAATCTTGGTTTTTCCGGGATTCTTTCAATTTTGTCCCTTTCTTGATTTCTCAATTTTAGTATGACAATAGAAATAGAAATGCATCAAATTCCTTTTTTATGAACTCAACATACATCATTTCTTGGAATACTAGATAATATACAAAATAAAATATTTATTAGAAATAAGAACCTTTAGTTGAAATAAATAAAGAAAATGATGGAAGTAACACAATATTGTGAATAGCCCCAAGGGTTAGCCCAACTGGTCAAGTTGTGCCTCGCCAAAACAGGAGGTCACAGGGTCGATTCTACCCGAAGCCCTTGGGGTCAGGTCTGTGATGGCCGAGGGGTGTGATCCTAGAGATCAACCTTAGAAAATTCGTGGACGTAGCCTGCACCCCCTGACCACGGATGTACGTGAACCACCGGGAAGAAAAAAAAAACACAATATTGTGAAACCATTTACATCAAACGTAGATCTAAGCAAGCCTGGATGATTATTTTATAAACATGAAGCATAAGCTTAACATAACTACTATAACATAACTAACAAAAAAATGAACAAATCTATTGCAAGGATGTCTAAATTCTATTTTATATACAAATAGTAGTTATAAAATGATTGTTTGGAAGTCATGTAGAGGAGTCCATACCAAAAAACCTTCTCTTAGATGATCATAAGAAATAATAAAGGTATTATTCACAACTCCCATTCTCCCTACATGGAATTTAAATTTTGTATGCTTCTTAGCATACATGAATACAATCACGATAACTTGTTGAAGCTACTAAAAATAGCCGCATTGCAAGTTTAATTCCCAGAGGCAATGGTTTCCATTTCCATATCCTTGTACCACTTCACTTGCATGTCATCACCTACCTCCAACACATCTTGTAGTGTGATGTGCATTCTAGAGATTTTCTTTCTTTTGCTTTGTGGAAAGTTGTGCTTAGAATGCACAAATATCTATCCTGGATCTAGTTTGTTGCCTCATTTCCCCAACTCTACCTAGGTGACATCACAAGCAAAGGTAAGCTCATCATCAATTACTTATTGATGGTAAAGGGTGTTAGAATAAAATAAGAGTAACATCATATTAAAATAAATAAATAAACAACTATGGAAATTAAATGTCAATTTACATTTATCCACATCATCTCTACATATTGTTTGTATTGTTACCCAACATCATCTACTATCATGGATTCATGTTGTGCATGAAAATCATAAAAGTTATAACACTGACAATTTGAAGTATAGAAACAAAATAACATTAGATTAACTTGTAGAAATTCATAATGTTGTGATGTAGCAAACAACAACCCCTCATTATTTTTATTTAATAGAAATAACGGGGACCATTGAATTTCTAAATTTCCAAAAAAAAGAATTATGTAATTACTCTTTGTGCATAAGTAATCAATGCATTTTTTGTAAATATGCAAAGGCTAACTGTCAAGAGTGAATAAAAACTCCACTCTGAACCAAAGCTCTAACTTTTCCCCTCAAGACTTCAGTGCTAACAAATGTTAATATTCAATTGTTACTTGCATGTCAGTTAATGTGAAATATATCCTTGTCTTTCAAATTATCGCTTGTTGGCAATGTGAACTTAAGGTTTCAACTATCATAAATCTCGGTGGTCCAATAAATATAAATGTTAAATAATGGTTTTTTAATCTCTTTCATTTGACATAATATATGTTTGTCTATAGGGCTGCCACCTGTCAAAAAATACATGCAAGTAATGAAAACCCTCTTTTCTCAAAGAAGTCCAAGTGGTCCAGGCCTCACTCGATGAGGCTTTGAAGTTTTCTGAAAGTGCCCTAATCCACTGGTTCAATGGTTTTTGGCCGCGGCTGACAGCTCTCCACAATTGGATCTCAGAGGTATGGAAGCCTGTCATTTCTGATGAAATTAATATCTAACCCTATGCTAGGGGTTTCTTTATAGTAGATTTTGAAAATCCTGAAAGCAGACAATGTATTCTAGATTTCAACCCTTGGTTTTGGGAAAACTCAGGCCTATTCATGAAGCCATGGAACCCATGATTTGATCCCTCAACAGCAATCATAACCTCATCACCAGTTTGGGTGAGATTGCCAAGCCTACCCTTGCATCTCTGGAATCTCTCCTCACTAAAAGCCATTGGAAATGCAATTGGGAAATTTTACTGCAGGTGCCTAGAAACAGAGGAATATGCCAGAACCACCTATGCACGCATTTGTGTGGAAATGGACTTCAGAGCCGGATTCCCAGTAGAAATAAACCTAACAAGTAAAGACTATGTGTGGAACCAGAAGCTCGATTATGAAAGTGTCCTTTTCCGATGTCGATCCTGCTTTGAGACAGGCCATCTAGCCAAAAATTGCCCAAAATCCTCCCAGAAAAATTCTGCTAGAAAAAACCACCACAAATCTACATGATGGGAAGGAGCACAAAAAGAACACTACACTATCATCAAAGAATAATACTCTACAGAAAACTCTGAATCACAAGAAATCGGACAAGAAAGAAACAACTCTCAAGACAAGCAGGGAGAAAGCCCCGCCCAACAACAAAAAAGTGAACTCGACAACCACTCAAGCATCAACAGTTATAAGGATTCGAATACTGCACAAAATAAATATTCATTTAATAGCAAAGCAGATTTCCTTGACTAAACTTCTTCTTCGACTATCTTCAAAATACGAACACAATAGATCGCGAAGCTAAGACACCAATGTCCCAAGAACCAGAAGAGATGAAAGAGATGCAAGATAAAGGAAGTTGGCAGACCGTAGAGAAAAAAAAGGAAGCTATAGCATCAATCTCGCCAAGAAAGATGAGAAGCCAGACAATTAAAAACTAAGAAAATTATAGGTCCGATAGACCAATTTGGTCTCAGTGGATGGTAACCACTATCATCATCATCATCACATTACTTAACGTTGATCATGTTCACTAACACTTGTTGTAGATTATTCTCGTTTGTTGGACCACCACCTATCCATCACATTCACTAATGTTTACTAAATAATCAAATTGGGTGATCCAATAAACATGTATAGCACGAGATAGATTTCTCTTCATCACTAGATGGCTAAAATCTCATCTATCATCTCACCACCCATAAAAAAAATAATACAATGTGTTAGTGTCTGTCAGTCATGTTAGTCACCAGTGATCAAATATTCTCTTACAAATTTTTTTTTTAGGGTCCTAGGTCAAATTTTTATGTTTTAGTAGGTATTCAAATAAAAATTTGGTCACTGGTTAGGTCAATTAGGTTATTACTACTCCTTTCACCTCCATGGTCAATGGACATCATCATGGTCAGGTCATTCATTGTTGAAAGAGTCCCATAGTCATCATGGTCATCATTCAGCTCATATTTCCATGTTGTGTCATCATTAGGTCATAGGGTTAAAATCATGAAAATTGGTCATTTCACCATCAAAATCATCATTACAGAAGGTTTCTTCATCAATTTCAGGTTCCAGACTATCATTTGCAAGTAAGTGGGTCATCTTATACCTTGTTTCACTTCAGTTCATGCTTGGAAGGATCAATTCCCTCTTCTAGGGTTTTGGTTGCATTTTCTTGGTTTCATAATCTCATTGATAAATTGCTGAGAAAATCCTTAATTTTATAGCTCACTCACCTTCCCCCACCTATTATACACCTTCCTAAACACTTCCCCTCATTCCTATCCCTCAATTTCATCATTTTCCCACAAACCCTAGCCTAGACTACACTTTCCTAGGCTAGGCTTGTGTTTTTCCCTTTTGGACCCCTTCCCCTCACTCATTCCATAAAATTCCACCTCCCTACACTCCCTAATATTTATCCCTACCGCCCTAAATTTTCCTAATGATCTGAAAATGGGGTTCTTAGGCTTCTTATCTAACTTACAAGAACCGCTCCCACTCCCAGAGCTTTAAATATTCCCAAGTCTTATTGATTAACCAATGCAGAACTAATAAGTGTTTGATAATATGGGTGTATGCTTGTACTTGTTTTAAACTGATTATATGCTTTAAAAATCTGTTGTTTTAGCTGATATGTAAATGTGCTTAAACATATATATAAATGCATATAACAATGAATAATGCAGCAGTAAAACAAACACATAAGGCAATAATTTAATTAGGAGATCACGTAAAACTCTTGGGCTACATCTCCGTGAGCTCTAGTCAACTCAACTAGGCTCTCTAGGATTATGGTATTAGTCCTTTTTACAATCTCTTGGCTCAACTCCTGCTATTTTTACACAGAAACAGTGGGTTCAGACACCATATTATTCCCTCTAGCTCTTGAAGCTCTAGCTCTTGGCTCTACCTCTGGCTCTGGCTCTTGGCTTTGGCTCTTGGCTCTTGGCTTTGACTCTGCCTCTTTGGCTCTAGTTCTAGGTCTCTGGCTCTTCAGATCTAGCTTCTTTCTGCCCACTATCAGTTCACAGCCCTCTTGGCTTTTCACTTGGCTTGCAAGTGACTCCTTTGGCTACTCTTTTGATTCTGCACTGCCTCTTTGGTTTCTGCGCTGCCTCTTTTGCCTTGGCTTCCTACTTTGGCTTGGCTTTCAGCAACAAACCCCTAATGATCAGCAACAACAACCAACAATGACCAACAACCCCTCAATAACCATCAACAACCTGTCTCTATCGTTTTGTGGCTTTTCAAGCCAAATCAGCATTGTTGGTTCATCTTCCCTCTCAGGCTCTCTGTCTTCTATCCATAGTCCACTCAAATCCCTTCTCTAAGCGTTATCCATCGTTTCTAAATGCCCTTGGGGATGAATTCCACCTATTCTGTAATGGAATGGGTCATCGATGCTTGAAATTCTTCAGAAACAGTCATTCTCTATTTACACAGAGAACACTGTAAAACAACAGAAAAATCAGCAGAAAACACTATACATAATCCTGCTTTATATCCCTATCGAGTCCGCCTGTGAGTTGCCATCGCATGTCGCAAGGGCCTTGTTCCAAATTTTCCCTTTGTATTTTTAAAAATACGTTAAAACTGTGAGAACACTGTAAAATGGCTCATGGCGGATTTCAAATATCATGTATTTTCATTTCGGGTCCGGTTTTCATCCAATCGTGCTTCCCCTTTGTATTTCGTTTAACAATGAAATATACGAAAATACATAAGAAAATTCCTTTTGGTGGATTTCAAAATATATTAAACCTGGTTCATATTGTTGTCGGGTCCAACCATCACATCACCTATATACCATATAACATATCTTCGCTCCTCTGTAATGCGCTAATGCGATATGTGATGTGACAAGTCGCAATCGCAGATCGCACAAGCTCGAGGCCTTCCCATATAGCATGGTTTATGTCAACACTGATTGTGATTTGCTGATATCAGCGATCGCGGTATCACATCAGCCCAGTCCCATTGCATGTTATGCCTCCGATTGCCTCCGCCTGTCACCGCCGATGCGATATGCCTATCGGATCTGGACCGTTGATCGGCTAGATCTGACGGCCCCTGTGCAAACACTGTTTAAGCCTCCAAAAGGCCTCATTTCCGCCATTTCCTCATATTTTTAAGGCTCGATAGTGTAATCCAAATTGTTAAGAGGTCCTCCTTTTGCACTGATTTTGACCTTTTCAAGGATTTTGAAGACTTAGAGGGTTTTTAGGACCCATTTGAAAGGGATTTTGCTCCTTTTTCCAAAAGGATATCGGCAGCTTCATTTTATGATAACTTTTGTATCCTAAGTCAGTTTTAGCCCATTCAAATTGCAGTAGATTCAAAATGAGATGATCTCTGCAATGGGGCTAATTTTAGTAACTTCCTTGGACTTTCATTTTCCTTAGTTAGGAACAATTAGACTTAGGAATCTATCACAAATCCATTTTGGATCACGCCTTCCCGCTAAAAGAACTTTTTGTCTCCAAAAGACTGATACACTGATATGAATGGTAAATGAGAGTGACTCACCCTCTTCTTTCAGCCTTCCTACAATTGCCTTTGCATAGTGCCTATAAACCAAGGTTTCTGACCACTTCCCTTCTTCGATGGGCTGGTCTTCTTGGGAAGAACTGTCTTCCTCCTTGCCTTCCTGTAGAACTCCTGCTAAAATGGTTATAGAAGGTAGTTTTGAGCTTCTCTGCCTTGATCATTGATCCAAGGTGGCTCAAACAAGTGTGAAGTACACCTACTTCACAAAACTTTCATTTGTACCTATTTGAAAAGTTGTCAACAACAATTGTTAACAACAATAGAAATACAGACAACAATAATTGGATGGCCTAACTCCTGCTCCAACAAAGGAACAAATTTCACATCTTGTGAACACCTCCATGTCTTACATCTACATACAAATGATGGACTAGACAACAAACCCACAAAACATGCCTTTAAAACAAATGACCCTTCAAGTCAAGCAAGTAGAAAAATACCATTAATTTTGGACTCTTTTTCAAAAGATGAAACCCTTCATTATTATCTCCTTTTGGAGACCAAGTTAACTTCTCCCAAGTCAACATGGCATCACATGATGTCAAAGCAATCAACCCTGCATGTTAATTTACACATACATGTTCAACAACAAGGAAATCATCAACATGCCTATGTTCATGCATCTCATGCTTATGCATGCATTTCATCCTTCAACTTTCACTTAATCACATTGTACTTTCGAAGCTGAAACGAAATATAATGTTGCAGCAGATTAGTGAGTATCCTACTCAACCTTTTTCCATTCACCATCTTGGTAGGCCTGTAACTTGCATTCCATTAACATAGAAATGAAAATAGATGCATTAATAGACATGTAATCTTAATCGGATAAGAAATCTAACCATTTCTTACCAATCCCTTTCAAAGGTACTACCTTTGTCTACACATCAGCATCAACATGTGAATCATTTTGAGACACATCACTCATGGAATCTTCCTTTCCATTTCTGCCATCTTCTCTTTCCACTTTCTTCAGCTTTAGTGGAAGCATTGCTGGATTCAATTTCCAACATTTTGCAGCAAGGTGTCCTTGCTTATGGCAGTAAGTGCACTGCATGTGCATCTTCTTGACAGCATGATTTTCCTTTTCTAATGGACCTTTGGCTACTTTCTCCTTTCCTTCAAAAGTTTCCAGTATGTGGCCATTCTCTTCCAACATCTAGAAACATTATGGTTATCCAAACCAAAAAAGGAACATGCAACTCTTTTCCCATAGATGTGTGGAAACTTATCATTCTTTGCATAGTCAAAAGGAAAATGTTTAGAACCATATTTATACCTGTCTCTTTCACCTTTATTTCCTTCATGAGGAGGTGAATTGAGTGAAGAAGTAGCTCCCTTTGGAACACCATCAATCTCTTCAAGGCTATCAGAGTCTCCCCAACTCTCTGGTTCAAGTGTGTGCTTCTGAACACCTACATCCTGCAAATGATGTTTCAAGCCATTGCATTCCTCTTGAATACAACCTTCACACTTCTGAGGTAGGGGACATGAAATGAAACTCCTTCTTGGGACTATTTCAATGGTCTTCATGGCAGCTTTGGAATTCTCTCCATAAGACTACCCATAGCCAAGACCCAAATACTTAGGCCTTTCCTCAACCATTATTGGTTCAAAAATACCTTGTGCATGCTTTCCCAAGCCTTTTCCTTCATAGCCCATCTTCGACATTAGCTTGGAACCTATGCTTTTAGTATGTTTTTCAAAAGAACCAATACAAGAATTCTCAGAAGAATTTGAAGACAGACTGGAATGGATTACCTCTTCTTCAGGCTGATACTTGACTAAGGCTTCTTGGGCAACAAAGAGCTATGACTCCAGCTCATGCATCCTCTTTAGGTTCATATTTGCAATATGAAGTTGCCTCTCCATTTCCTGCAATTTGTCAGAAAGCAACTACTTCTCTTCCTCCATGGAATTCAACTGCTCTCTAAGCATGCTACTCTTCCTTCCATCCTCATACATTTCTCTCACCATATCCATCATGATGAACAAATCTTACTTCATGTCTTCATCAAAGACTTTTGTAAAGAAAGGAGAATTTGAGGACTCACTTGAAGAAGTTTTCATTATGTCAATGAACAAAGAACTTTAAACATGAATAACAAAGAGCTTTATTCAAGCAACCTTTTGCAACAAACCTCTTATGATTCAAGGACTGCTTTGAGGTCCTTTGGGATAGAAGAATGCCTTCAGCCTTTCTCCTTCTTGTCCTTCCTGGACTAAGCTATCAATATCTTTCCCTTCACCTCTGCAAACTCAACAAATAGTCAATTTGAAAACAAGCATATAATCAATTAGACAATCAATCCTTGACTGCCCAAACACCTTTCAGACAAGCAATCTCTGCTCTATCAATCAAGCATTCTGATATAACCTTCTTAAAGGTGTGGTTAATCAATCTTAAGCTCTGATACCACTTGATCTGAAAATGGGGCTCTTAGGCTTCTTGTCTAACTTACAAGAACCTCTCCCACTCCCAAAGCTTTAAATATTCCCAAGTCTTATTGATTAACCAATGCAGAATTAATAAGTGCTTGATAATATGGGTGTATGCTTGTACTTGTTTTAAACTGATTATATGCTTTAAAAATCTGCTATTTTAGCTGATATGTAAATGTGCTTAAACATATATATATATATATATATATATATATATATATATATATATATATATATATATATATATATATATATATATATATGCATATAACAGTGAATAATGCAGTAGTAAAACAAACACATAAGACAACATTTTAATTAGTAGTTCACCCACAACCCTTGGGCTACATCTCCGTGAGCTCTAGTCAACTACACTAGGCTTTCTGGGATTATGGTATTAGTCCTTTTTACAAGCTCTTGGCTCAACTCCTACTGTTTTTACACAAAAACAGTGGGTTCAGACACCACATTATTCCCTCTAGCTCTTGAAGCTTTGGCTCTTGGCTCTTGGTTCTAGCTCTTGGCTCTGACTCTGGCTCTGGCTCTCTGGCTCTTCAGCTTTGGCTTCTTTTTACCCTCTATCACTTCACAACCCTCTTTGCTTTTCACTTGGCTTCCAAGTGACTCCTTTGGCTTCTCTTTTGCTTTTGTGCTGCCTCTTTTGCTTCTGCACTGCCTCTTTTTCCTTGGCTTTCAGCAACAAACCCCCAATGATCAGCAACAACAACTAACAACCCCTCAGTAGCCATCAACAACCTGTCTCTGTTGTTCTGTGGCTTTTTAATCCAAATCGACAATGTTGGTTCATCATCCCTCTCAGGATCTCTGTCTTAAATCCACAGTCCACTCAAATCCAAATCCCTTCTTTGAGCGTTTGCCATCATTTCTAAACGTGCTCGGGGATGAATGCCACCTATTCTGTAACGGAATGGGTCATCAGAACTTGAAATCCTTCACGTTGTAAAAACACGGAAAAATATGTAGAAAACACTGTCCCGGACTTCAAATTTTCATAATCCAGCTTTATATCCCTATTGGGTCTGCCTGTGAGTCTCCATCAGATGTCGCAAGGGCCTTGTTCCAAGGTTTCCCTTTGTATTTTTAAAAATACGTTAAAACTATGAGATCACTGCAAAATGGCTCATGATGGATATCAAAAATCATGTATTTTCATTTCGAAACCCTTCCGGGTCTGGTTTTCATCGCATTGCGCTTCTCCTTTGTATTTCGTTTAATAGCGAAATATACGAAAATACATAAGAAAATGCCTTTCGGCGGATTTCAAAATATATTAAACCTGGTTCATATTGCCGTCGGGTCTGGCCATCCCATCGCATATATACCATATAACATATCTCTGCTCCTTTGTAATGCGCTGATGCGATATTGCGATGTGACAAGTCGCAACCGTAGATCACACAAGCTCGAGACCTTCCCATATATCATGGTTTATGTCAACGCCAATTGTGATCCACCAATATCGGTGATCGCGGTATCGCATCGGCTCGATCCCATCGCATGTTATGCCTCTAATTTCCTCCGCCTATCACCACTGATGCAATATGCCTATCGGATTTGGACCATTGATTGGCCAGATCCGACGGCTCCTGTGCAAACACTGTTTAAGCCTTTGATAGGCCTCATTTCCACCATTTCTTCATATTTTTAAGTCCTGATAGTGTAATCCGAATTGTTAAGAGGTCCTTCTTTTGCACTAATTTTGACCGTTTCGAGGATTTTGAAGACTTAGATGGTTTCTAGGACCCATTTGAAAGGGATTTTTCTCCTTTTTCCAAAAGGATATCGACAACTTCATTTTATGATAACTTCATTTTCGTATATGCGCAAATTCTATATATAGAAATTATGCATATACAGAAATTGTACATATACGCAATATATGCGCATATCATTCGTATATGCGCAATTTTTGTAAATGGAATTTACATCTACCGTATATGCGCAACTTCCGTATATGCACATAACTTCCATATATGCGCAACTTCCGTATATTCGCATATCTTCCATATATGCGTAAATTTCTTATATGTGCATATCTTCTGTGTATGCATATACGGAAGATATGCGCATATACGGAAATTGTGCATATACGGAAGATATGCACGTATCTTTCGTATATCCCTAACTTTCTTATATGTGCATATCTTCCGTATATGCACGTCGTTTATGTATCTGCATCGTATATGCGCAAATTCCATATACAGAAATTGCGCATATACGGAAATTGTGCATATACGGAAGATATGCACATATCTTCCGTATATGCACAATTTCCGTATATGCGCAATTTCTGTATATGGAATTTGCGCATATACGATGCAGATACATAAACGACGTGCATATACGGAAGATATGCGCATATAAGAAAGTTAGGGATATATCTTTCGTATATGCACAATTTCCGTATATGCGTAATTTTATATATGGAATTTGCGCATATACGATGCAGATACATAAATGACATGCATATACGGAAGATATGCACATATAAGAAACTTAGGGATATACAGAAGATACGTGCATATCTTCCGTATATGCACAATTTTCGTGTATTCACATATCTTCTGTATATGCACAATTTCCGTATATGTGCATAGAAGATATGCACATATAAGAAAGTTAGGGACCCTGCTACACGAAAAACGAGAAATACATGGAAAAATGTGACTGCAATAACATTTTTTCATGTACTTCTCATTGTTCGTGTAGCAGAGTGTATTGAAAGTACGCAACAAGGGTACTCCTTGGATGAGGAATTAAATTTTGCATACAAAGAGTGCCCCCACTTGAAATTTGAGCAAAAACATATGGAAATAAGTTGAAAATATGAGTTTAAAAAATAGTTTTTCTTTTTTCCCTCTAAAATTTGATGATGTTATCTAATTTTATTTTATTATTTCCACTATTATATTATAATATTCATTATGAGGCTCATTTTAGACCTCAAAATTTCTCTAATGTGAGGTGAAGTGACCCAACATAGTCATTTATTTGGAAGCATGCACACAAGTTCAATGCAACATAAAAAAAATGGGTCATGTCATATGTAGAAGCCACTACTTACATCATGTTCAAACTTCAAAATAACTCATATAATTCATGCTATTTTCCACCATTAGGTATGGGAGGGTCATTATTAGTACATATTACATATGTCAATGCCCAAGAAGAGAAGTGGTTACCAAGAAAGGCCATTAAGGAGTAGGTGTAGAGATATATAGTATGGTTTGGCATGTGAGTTCATAATTTGCATTACACAATCAAGCGAGGTTATTAAAGATATTCATTAACATGAGCACGTTTGAAAATGGAGGAGCACATATGCTTTGATATACCCTTTCCTTCGTACTATTTCTTACGACCACTTTATTTGGATTTTTTTCAAACTTCATTTCATTGAGTCCTTTTTTATCCATATGAGTTTCATTAGATAAAAATTCAAATAATTTCATTTAGTCCTTTTATAAGTGATGCATTTCCTCGCATAGGACTTAGGGTAATGGCCTCATTATGAGGGGGAAATTACTCAAGCTTTGCCTTGGCTTTTTATTTTTTATTTTATTTTATTTCCGTTTTAATTTGCATCTTTCTCTTCCTCCCCACCTTTTTTTATTTAGTTAAATTGAGCTTCACCTTATAATCCTTCCTTAATGGGATTATGATGCCTAAACCTTTTTGTGACAGGTGACAACAACCATGAAAGCGACAATGGGAAATGGGAAATATGGAAAGTGTTAAGTATGGATTGTGATATGGGCATGCTACCCATTTGAAATCCCCTTAATAGTATAACTCAAACAAATAGTGACAACACTTATCTAGAAGATATTGATCATCACCAAGGAAAAACAAGGAAAAAGGCACAAATTTAGAGCATCACTATCCATTATCTAACTCAAAGAATCATCAACACTTAATGACAAGTACATAAGGCATTAAAACTCAATATGAGGTGAGAAAATAATGTAATTCATGTATGTTATGCACTATATCCATCAAATGCGAGTGAACTAAGAAAATGTGGGAGGAATCTTTGGTTAACAATTGGTGGAGAATCACAAATATCATCTGTGGAACTATTATTTGAGATAAGAGTCACTTGAGAAAAATATCATATAGTTACCACTAGATGTCAAGGGATAACATATAGCTCCAAAATTGGGACACATGCTCATGGTAAAGTGCATGAGAACACCTACAATCTATGGAACTCCAAAACTTTCATTCTATATCAATAAACTAATCATGCTATATCTCACCATAAAACCATTAGTAAAAAAAGGCAAGGTAATATGATCATAATGGTCTATGAAAAATGAAAGGAAATACAACAAAAATGTTAGATGTAAGTAAGAGTTCATGAAATCAAACAATAATTGAAAATAGCAATGTAAAAAATCACAATCAAGATACATAAAATGAAGCACAGAAAATGACCTATACAAAAAGAGGAGTTTGCACTTTCATAAAACAACTCCAAGTGCTCAAAATAATATGTATCATACCCTATGGAATATGGTTGGAAATTTCCATGAGAAGGTTGTAATAAATCAACCCTCGATGGTTGGAACAAATATGTAAAGATATCCTCTTGACGTTGCCAAAAATATGCATCATTCGTGTATATATATGGCTAGAGTGATAATGAATTTTTTTGTTTGAAAATGATGGCTATTCTTAAAACAACAATTTTGCAATCTTGGCTTTAGAATCACCATCAATATCAAAAATGTGATTCCCGTCAAAATGAAAACAACTCGTTTCTCATTTATGCATCCCAATATGAGAAAATATAATCAATATTTTCAATCTCATGGTCACCATGTTAATCATCAAATTAGAAATTGACCAAACCCAATAGTTTATTTTAATATTCTTTACTTTCCAAATCATAAAAGGATGCATCGCATAATTCAAAAACCTTGAAATTAGTGTATCTCACTAAACCCTTCTCTTAATGCAAAGGAGAGATGGAATCGTTTCATCATGAGTGACTGCAGGTATAGGTACACCAACAAACATGAGAAGATGATGAATGGGATGAGCGAAGGGAGCACATGGAGAAGGACAGGTTCACCAATAGACGAACGAATGAAGCATGCGAAATGGTCGAACACGGCGAACATGCACCTTCATGAACAAATGAGCCTATCAAGCCTTCCAACATGCAAGAAAGAAACAAAATGCTAAAGCTTCATCAAGCAAACCAAGGATCATCGAACACTCTGCGCACTTCGCCATGCAGAGGTGAAGTTATGATACACCGTGAAGACATCCATCACCCAACAACACTATAGCTCGACATGCACTACAGTAGCAACAACAGGGAATGAGTCGATGGGCTCTAGGACCTCAACAGAGATTGATCTCGCACCCTAGAAGAAATATGGGACTAGCGGCACCATTTGGTGGAGGAAAGATAAATAGTTGAGCATGAAACACCTAGGGCAAGGTTTGTCAACACTTTGTGCTCACACATAGGTTGTGAGTAGTGCGTTCACCTCATGGTACTTGCATTGGAGAGTTTGGAAAACCTTATGCACATGCATTCAACATTGGGCTCTGTTCGTGGTGAGATGGTCTTCCTAAATCTTGTATTCCTTCAATGTACTTTACACCTTTACAAAAAATTGCTAGTATTTGGTGTTTATTTCCTCTAATGATCACTTTTATCCTTTTTTATACTCATGAAAAATATGATGTAGACTCTTTGTGAATCGATATTTTAGTTATGGTCAACCTATGATCTTTAACTTTTAATCTTTATTAAGTTGTAACCCTCTTCTTCTTTTTCAAATGAAACTTTAAATATTTTACCTTTTTAATAATTTAAAATAACTTTATTAACATTATCAAAATAAAACAACCGAGCAAAATTTAAATGTTTTTTATATTTATTACACTGAGTGGATGTAAATACTACCCATTACAAACCTCACATATTAAATTAAAATTTACTTAAAAATAAAATTAGTTATTCCATAGTGAGCTCTTATATTACACATGTTGAATATGAAATTATCATTGATGTCCTATCTTTCCTCCTTTTCTTTAACTTTTAATATGAATATATTTTTAAATTATTTTCCCAAATCTCAAACCATATCACTTTGAACATCTTTTGCGATTAGTCACTATCAACATTAATATGGACTTTCGAACTCTACACACCATTTTTGTATTTTGTCTCTATAGTCACCATTAACATTAATTTAGAATTAAAACAAAGCTCCAATCTAGTTGGTTGAAGTTTGGAGATATCAAAGCTCCAATCTAGTTGGCTAAAGTTTGGAGATATCAAAGCTCCAATCTAGTTGGCTGAAGTTTGGAGATTTCTGGAATGTATTGAACTTAATTCCAGTATTACAAAGAAAGTAAAAATAAGGAAATATACTTTAATTTAAAAAGAAAGAGAGATTTTTATCTAGTAAATATCATGGTTAAATGCACAAATATTAGAAGATATACACAAAGTTTTATTAAAAACATTATAAAAATCCAAAATGGAAAAAATGTTAATACCAAGTACAAAACGTGAAGGGAAGAAGGCTGTCGAGCAAATTATGTGAATCTTGTGAAAAAAATTAACAAATACAGTTTGAATTTCCCCTAATCTTAGTTAACAAACCAGTGCAATGAAAGAATCACATGTGACCGTGTAAGAAATAAAACCCGACTGTTAACCCTCCAATGGGAGAGTCGATGAATCTCGTGGATCGTCTGAGCACCCATGGGGAAAAGTGCAGTTGGTGATGGAAGAAAACAACCCATTTGTCAATAGAGTAACTCCAAGACCATCGGGTGACGACAACAGAGACGTAATTGTGAACTGGTGAGCCGGAGATGGCACTGGAGGGATCTGGTTATATGAAGGAATTGGATTGCCCCAATTTGCAGACCACGGAGCCGTCGAGAAACGAGGGCGTGATTGGGTGTGTTGGCCCAGAGGCAGCATTATGAACACAAACTAAATATAATAGCCCAGAGGCAACATTATGAACAAAAACTAAATATAAACAAAGTATAGTAACTCATCACCTCAATGGGACCAACACTCGCATTTCGCTCCACCAAATCTGATAAATCATTTACATTGAGCTTCGTCAACAAGTTAAGGCTGGTGATGGTTGATGAGGGAGACATCTGTAAGTCATCCGTGATAGCGAAGGTAACCATCTCCTTCACATAACCTTCCCCGCTGCTTCCACCTCCACTAGTTAGTGATATTTCCCATGGAAGAATTCTTCAAGCATCGTATACAACATATTTTTGCCACAGCATCGTATATGGAAAGGTAAGATCAATGACTGAGATGAGCAGTGGGGGTAGGAGTGTACTAGTTTCTTAATCCTGGCTGAAGTCCCGCACTCCATCACAGCTATTGATCTCATAGTCAAATTTTGGAATCACAGTCAACTACGGGGTTAGGACTGCCATTAACCCATGCGTGAGTTAAAGTCCATAGACCGTAGGATCTAATGCCTTCGTCATCCAATGGATATCGGATTGGAATAAGCGGAGAATGCAATCCAGAAAGCCAGACCCAAAAAACTATAAACCGCAACCTAGAATGCTATCATCCCGAAGGGTGGTAACGTCGCGCAAGTTCTCACGCGATGATGCGACAACTATAGGATTGAGAACCAGATCGACGGTCATGATTTTATTGCTAATCGCATTTTGCAGAAGTCAAGGACTGAAGGGTGTGTAAACACTATGATATGTGATGAAGCGAGATTGCGATATTGCGATGAGCCAAATATGTGATATTGTGATTAACTGAGAATGCGATGAAGCATCAACTATTGGATCGAAGGATGAAATGGACAGTGGAGATTAAAGAATAATGGAAAGACTTGGGAGAGAGCGGACCCGAGAAGTTTATGGAGGCGGGTTTATTCTATTTGAGATTCGGCCTTAGGCGTTCATGGTCGAGTTTCCATGTATTTCCAGTGTATTCCGATAATTTGTATTGTCCTGGGTTTTTAGGCAAAAGAGCCAATTAAATGCTTTCGATAGATTTGTGGGCCCATAACCCATAGGTCTAGGATTGATAGATTGTAAATGAAAGGGATATTTCCTTCGTGCGATTTTTCCTTCATCAAAGTGGTATCAGAGCAGGGAAAGGTTTTCCTGCGTAAAAGAGATTTCGTGTAGAAAAAGGAGTGCAAGAAGAAAGAGAAGGAGGTACAATTGTGTTAAAGCATGGCGAGTTTATGGTCTTTACTATCGTACAGATGGCGGCAGCAGAAGGTGAGAAGACTTGCAGCAAACCTAGAGCAAGGAGTGCTCAATTGGTTCCAGAGGAGAGAACTAGAAGGATGTCGAAAGACTAAGCTTAGAGGAGAAATCTTGGTGAGGTATCATGTAGCAGAGAAGACTGTTACTATAGAGGATTGATTGCAGCTCACAGAAGATCATGAAAGCAGTTCCACTAAGGAAGTGGGTAGAATTGCTATGGGATTAAGGAGAAGCATATGGCTAGGACGTCATAAATTTTTGTGCCTCGGGAGTCTGATGCAGGAGCATCTGAGCATTCATCGTTAAAGGAGGAATCCAAAGTGGAGAAAGGAGGAGACATGGACAAACGAGCAAAACAGGGGACAAATTCTGTTAAAACCGAGCTAAATGATGGAATGGATAAAGTCTCTAGAAGACTTATTTAATGTAATCTACCATATGTATGCATATAGAGAGATTTAGGGGTTTTTGAGTGATTTGTGAAAGGAAATCATGGAGAGGATTTGATCGGATCCTTCCAGTGATCCGATCCAATGTTTTGTTATAAATGATGAACCTGCGTGTTCTAGGATATATAGGGATATAGAGAAATATATAGAAATTCATGTAACCAGATTGTAGAATCAATGTAGTCGAGAGGGGAAAGTGTGACTAAGGCTGAAATGCCTTAGATTGTAATCTAATTCTGTATAATGAATATACGTGTGTTATGTGGATTTCTGTGTGTCTGAGTAATGTTTACTTATTGTTTATATGATAGAGTTAATTCTCATGTTATCGGATTGTTGGTCGACCATCGATCACTATAAGGATCGATGGCGATCCAAAGATATCATAGTTAACTGTCATATGGAGTGATGACAGTGTGGATGCAGAGTATGGCTGGAAACCTGTGTGTAGCGTAATTCCATTAATGGCGAAGGAAGAATGATGGGAGAACCATCGCAGCTGTCGATGGAAAGGTAAGATCAATGACTGAGATGAGCAGCGGGGTAGGAGTGTATTGGTTTCTTAATCCCGGCTGAAGTCCCGCACTCCATCACAACTATTGATCTCATAGTCAAATTTTGGAATCATAGTCAACTGCGGGGTTAGGACTACCATTAACCCATGCACGAGTTGAAGTCCGCAGACCGTAGGATCTAAGGCCTTCGTCATCCAACGGATATTGGGTTGGAATAGGCACAAAAGTAAATCCAGAAAGTCAAACCTGAAAAATTGTAAACCGCAACCTAGAATCCTATCGACTCCGATGGGCGGTAACGTCGTGCAAGTTCTCGTGCCATGATGTGACAACCGTCAGATCAAGAACCAGATCAACGGTCAAGATTTGATCGCTAATCGCATTTCGCAGAAGTCAAGGGCTGAAGGGTGTGGAAACACTGCGATATGTGATGAAGCGAGATTGCAATGAGCCAAATATGTGATATTGTGATTAACCGAGAATGCGATGAAGCATCAACCATTGGATCAGAGAATGAAATGGATGGTGGAGATTGAAGAACAATGAAAAGGCTTGGGAAAGAGTGGACCTGAGAAGTTTATGGAGGCGGGTTTATTCTATTTGAGATCCGGCCTTAGGCATTCATGGTCGGGTTTCCATGTATTTCCAGTGTATTTCGATAATTTGTGTTGTCCTGGTTTTTTAGGCAAAAGTGCTAATTAAATGCTTCTAATAAATTTTTGGGCCCATAACCCACAGGTCCATGATTGATAGATTGTAAATGAAAGGAAGATTGCCTTCGTGCGATTTTTCCTTCATCACATTTGAACTTGGGTGGGGAGGGTAACAACCGTTTTCTCACAACCACTTGAACTACCTCCAACTAATAGTAGTATTATCTACTTAAAATAGAAGTCAAGTAGATCATTTCCCCTTGATATGGGTAGGTAAGTTGCTCCGTAAATGGAATTTCATTAATCCCACATCAAACCAAATCTTTGAAAGCATGGCCTTATGTGTATGTTGCATAAATTTAACCTGAATATGTAGTTCACAAATGATTTAAGGAATTAACTGTGTAATCATTGATAGAAAAGCATAAATATCATAATTTTTTTAATAACGAATAATTTAAAATCAGATCAAGAACTAGAATACACAAATGTTGCTCTACTATATGTCCATTTCTATATAAAAATAAAATGACATTATAAAAAATAATTGTGTTTGAAGTTGTAAGAGCATTGTGTAGAGTTGAATATTATGAAAAGAACAATGACAACTCAAAAACAATATCTATATATATATATATATATATGATCAAATGTAATTAATGAGTTCATTTCAAAGTTAACCTTATTCACAACAAATGAGGAAACTAAATCCCATTATTCCTATAAATCAACCAATTAAGTGTATTGATGATGATGTTGACTTCATTTGCTTTTATTCCCTAGAATGAATGATGAGCATGTCAATTTTGACAACAAGAATATTTTTCCCACATGGATGTAAAAATTGAAACTAAAATGTTAACGGTAGTTGAATGTTAATTTATCAGAAACACATCATGGATTAGATGTTTATGGAAGAATGAAGGCACATTGTAAATCAAGTGCAAGTTGCAGTCCCATAGGAAGGTGTAATAGTCACAATATGTAAATTAATTACATGTGAGGAGTATACTTAAAGCGAATTTGGAGTTAGTGATACTAAAAATTCATTTATTTATTTGATATAAAAACATCTTAGTTATTTATTATATATAAAAACATGTTAAGAGCATGTGTTTCCTCCTAAGAGGTCACAGGTTCAAAACCAGAGGGGGGTAGAGTATGTATGCCTTCGTAGACTTAGCAGTCAGGGGGTTCGAGTATGTATGCCTTCGTAGACTTAGCAGCAGTCAAATCGCTACGCGGAGGTGGGTCCATTGTCCCACAAACAAAGGAGTCTAATACACCAATTTGGTGTTGGCTTGGTTGTGACCTTAAAAATGGATATTATTATTATTATTATTATTATTATTATTATTATAAAATTTAAGAAAGAGGTTTTTCAATTTAAACTTATTGTTTTGGAAAAGCATGTTAATATTTTAAGTTATAAAGAAATGTGTGATGAAGCTAAGCTTAATGTACATAATATGTTATTTTGAAAATTATTTTAAACAAAAAATTATTTAGAAAATTAATTTTTAATAAAAAGATTGAAAGTAAATGGTAATCAATCTAATACATGTTGATTTGTAAAATTAACTTTACTTTTTCTAAATTATTAAAAACAAAAATTAATTCTTATAAATTATAAATGTTTCATAAATTATAAATATTTTAAGAAAACCAAATAAATAAAAAAACCCTACCCAACAAAAAAAACCAACAAAGAGAACGTGAAAAAATAAAATGATCTTTCACACTAAAGCTAGTTAGGCCCATTCTATTACAAAAATTAAGTGTAAATAGATAATCTAGATGTATTATAAAATGATTGTAAAGAGTTTAGGTCACTGAACTCAAAGTGTATGTATAGATAATTTTTTTATTTATTGAATTATATGATGGTTTTTTAAAACATGATTATCATTATATTTATGATGATTTTTTTTAATTTGAAAATTAAAAATATATTTTTATTTTAATTGAAATAGATAAAAAATAATATGGTTAAAATAAAATGAAATTTAATATTAAATTTCTAAAATAATATGAAATGAAAACATCTATTGTTTAAGGGGTTTTGGATTGACGTGAGTGACCAAACAAGCAGGGCCTAATCCCAAGGCATCCAAGCAGGGCCTAATTCTAAGAGCATCCAGGAGAATTGACCCTGTGTGACTTCCTAATTGGCAAGGTACTTACCAACAAGAATTCGACCACTTAACTAACCCTTAGAAATATCTATCATCTTTTTTTTCTTTAAATTATTAAAAAATAGAAATTAAAAAATAATTTTTCATTTTTATTTTTAATATTTCACAGGTTTTAAGTTTAAATGTTAAAATATTTAAATGTAAGTGATTATCCTAATAATTTTATTAATAATTACTATACAAATTTAAAAATAAATTTTCATTTTATTAACTTAAAAAAAAATAAACAATTTAAATTATTCTTTATTATCAAAAATACCTGACCTTAAAACCCCATATATATTAATAACCCATATATATTAATAATAATCATTTATATAGATTATATATTAATAATAATCATTTATATAGATAGATCTGGAGTAGCTTATTTTTCCTATATAAACTTGGAAGCCAAAAAAATATACCTGTTATACAAATCCGGAACGCAAAAATAAAAGCCTCATGGAAAGCTTTAGAGCACGGTTAACATGGTTGCATCGGGGAAAAGCAAATCGAAATTTCACGGATTCATGCGATTCCGCTGTACTTGTAGGTAAATTTTATTTGAAACTGATTACTTCAGCAGCTAGGAGTATCTTGCTCCCAGACGGTGACACGCTCCTAGGTCTCTCAATTCTGTAGAATGTGATGTTATACTGAGATAATCCAAGGTTTTCACGACCTCTTCTACATATGCAGCACCAGGTCTTTCGTGGCCTCTTCAATCCATTTCTTAAGAATTTTAGAACGATCGGGCTTTTCATTTGGAAGATAGTTGATGTTGCCCTCAGTGTGATAATGATATCCAATATCCAGAGGATCTAAAAGTCTTCCATAATAGTGTGAGCATTTATCTACTGATTTTAGGATTCGATATCACTTGGTAACTCATAACTCTTCCATTTTCAATAATCACATCCCAAAACTCTACGAGCTTTAACCTCCGCCCATTAGCCTCAATATATTTCCTGTCACAAACCTCTTTGTACCACACTAGATCAACCATATCGCATTGCCTCTGTCTTATTTGCATTACGCTTGTTGTCAATTTCTGCAATGCTTTTTAAGGCACAAAGTTGTCATCACCAATTTAACAACCAATCAGCATGTCCAAAACGATAATTCAGGAGCACATAAAAACAATACAACATTAATAATTCCTCATAAAAACCAGTGATAATCTGCCCCAATTTCTGCAATGCTTTTTAAGGCACAAAATTGTCATCACCAATTTAAGAACCAATCAGCATGTCCAAAACGATAATTCAGAAGCACATAAAAACAATATAACATTAATAATTACTCGTAAAAACCAGTAATAATCTGCGCCATCTGCATGATCTTTAGCGCACCATGATTCCATTTGTTTTCCGTGAACCGCTTGCCTGCTGATCCTAAACACAGTCTCGGAGTCTCGTTCATTATAATGTGACCTTAAAATTTATCCCATTTAAATTTCCATGTGGGAAGCCTGCCTCATTTCAAATTTCAAATTTGGACCACGTCATCACATGAATCCAATCCGCGAATCAGGATTTTGCACACTATTCGCGGATTGGATTCATGTGATGACGTGGTCCAAATTTGAAATTTGAAATGAGGCAACCCTGTCAAAAGAAATTTTAATGGCAACCCTGTAAAGGCTGCGTGGTAATGTTAATGGAAATAACCAGAAGTAAGTTATATGCTTCTCGTCTGAGTTTGCATTTGGCCATGTTTGTTTCAAGAAGAGAAATATGAGATAAAACATAAAGATAAAAGATGGAAATATGAGAGAAAATATAATGCAAAAAATTTAAGATAAAAATAAAAAATATAATGTAAAAAAACCAAAATATTAGAAAATATTATGATTATTATATATTTTAATAATTTTAAATTTATTTTCTTTCCAAATTTATTAATTTTTAAAATTGAAGTGGCCAAACCTTGTAATATACATTTAAAAACACCCTGAAATGAATCTTACAGCATACATTAAAAAAAAAAAGCACCACTAAAATGTTTACCATCAATTTTATCAAATTAGTTGAATCTTTAGGAGTAGAAGTTGGACCAACCTTATCACATTATATGAAAAGAAAAATATCAAAATAGTTTAAGAAAATTTATGACCGGAAAATGAATTATAATAGATGGTTCATTCTTATTTTAACGAAGAATTTAAGGATGAATAACAGTGATTGATTTAACTCAAAAATTAAGATGTGATAAGATCGCCTCGCCTGGCTATTCAGACAAGAAGAGGAGCGGGATTTAGGACACACTCAGAAAATATATAAATGGAAGGCTCCCGGTTCTGGAAGATATTAAATGAATTAAAGAGTGTACGGTGGTCGCCTCTATTGACTGCAGGGGAGGCGCATGTGGATACGGAAAGAGCTAATTAGTCATATATTGGGTATTAAATGCGGACGCGCATGTCGATACAGAAATAGCTAATCAGTCATATATTGGGTATTAAATGCGGAAATAGGAAATAACACGGGAGCGGGTAATTTCGGCATTAAATAATATTTGCCCGCTCCCGTGTTATCGGGCTAACTTGCGTGCTCCTATTTCCGCATTTAATACCCAATATATGGTTGGTTAGCTCTTTTCTAATTTTACCGGCGAATGCTATTTCTAACGTTATAGTAATATAAATGTCCTCTAATATAAGAGGGAAATAGAGTTCGCTTTCTGAATAACAATTCCTGAACAAATGAATAGAACGTAGAGGCGGAACGCTATTTCCCTTACATGTCAGAGGACATTTATATGGGCATAAAGTTGAAAATAGCATTCCCCTTGGTAAAGTTGGTAATGTGAAACATTTCACACGTTCAAGTTGACTGTTATCGTCTGCAGGTTCCTTTTTTAACGAGTCAAAAATTAACTTTCGGGGAAAAGTTAAATTAATGATACGTTGCGTGTGGTTTATACTTTTCTCATACGCGTCAAAAAATACCTTTGTAGAAAAAATAAAAATAAATAAATAAAATGTTGCGTGTGGTTGATCTTTTCTTAATAGGTCCAAAATTAATTTCGGAGGAAAAATATGAATAAATAATATATTGCGATGTGGAATTATTGGGAAGACGGTGAGCAAGTGGCTCCAGTCAAAAAGCTAGACGATCTACGGATGCTGGAGCGATTCTCAAAGGACTTTGGAATGTTGAGTCTAGTGTTTATATCTTACCATTCTTAAGGTCAAAGTTATTTTTAGGTAAGCTTTCCTGACAAGGTTTGTTTATTTTTAATTTGGCGTGAATGGATAATATTTGAGATAAGATGAAATTTTCTAGTAATATTTTATAAATAAAATATTATAATAATTTATAATTGAGTAGATTTAAATAATTTATAATTGAGTAGATTTAATAAATTAAATAGGGCAATAATTTATTATTAATTATATTTTAATAAATATTATAAAATTATATTTACGAGGAAATAATATAGTAAAAAAATGCAATTTCAAAGTGGTTTGGAATGTGTAAAGTTTATATTTTACATTTTTAAAGACAAGGTTATTTTTAACTAATTTTTACTTGTAGGTTATGTTTTTTAATTTTCACTAAAGTTAGATATAATAATAATTTATTTCAAGTCATTTTTAACTAATTTTAGTTGTAGGTTTGCTTTTTTATTTTCATTAAATATAATAATAACTTATTACTTAGTAAGAATAACTTATAATTTAGTAAGAATAAGTTATAATTTAACAAAATCAAAATATAATTAGTGTGTCTTACCGATTAATCACATGTTATAGAATTGGTATGTGGTTCATCCTCAGGACAAAAGTATGAGATCTAACAAAATTAAAACATGTTAAAAGATTTAACTTATAATATAAATTAAATATGAGTTGTTTATAGTGAGATTTTTTGGAAATTTTTCCCGTGGCATTTTCCAATTTAATTTCTCTAAATTTTTGCACATATTTATTGAAATCACAAGCTTAATGAGTGAGCCCTACGCCATCGAAGTGATTTGGGATTTCTCAAGGTGCTAATCCCTATATATAATAAAAAAAACTGTTTAAATAACACAAATCAGAATTTCACCTCAAATTTTTTTATCAAATTCCAACACGAGAAAACCATAAATTCACACTAAACATAACTCCAATTAAACATAATAATAACTTATAATTAAATTAAATATCACAATATCTTGTACTTTTGATAAAATATTTATTTATTTTAAAAACAAACCAACCCCACCACGAAAATGAATGTTGAACTCCCAAAGTAGTTTGGAATGGATAAGGTTTATATCTTACTCTGGTTCAAGTCAGTTATTTTTAACTAATCAATCGGTCTACGTGTCAAAGTTATCGTTTTTATATTTTTCCACTACATGTCAAAGTTATCTCGGACCTCTCGGACCTGTGGTAGTGTAACGTGGTAGGGACACCCCAAGTTTGGCGCTTCCACCAAGTGGCTTTAGCAAGGGCGGTTGTACTAGATCAGTGCGCACAAAAAAATTAACTTGGATGCGTTCCTTTCTTACGGGGGAGCTAGTCCCTAGTAGAAGCATTTATATTAGGCTCAATATGTACATATTTATAATGGTCACATCAATCACATTTTTGTATTCACATTTAATTCTTCAATACAACTACTCGAGCAGCGCCACAATCAACAGCGGGTGAGGTGCGAGGAAGTCGATAGCGCCCATGGATCCATGGATCCTTCTATTATCATCAAAGTTTTGGATGTTATAAACGTATCAATTCAATTGATCATATTTGGGGAATTTGTGGGTGGTTAGAGGCATATTTAAATTTGCTTTTTTTTTATATTTTATTAAATAAAAATTTTAACTTATATTTAAATTTGCTTTTATTTTATATTTTATTGAATAAAAACTTTAACTTATATAAAAATAGTAATACATTTTATATTATACGAATCTTATATATAATTTCACTAGAACAATAAAACATTTATTTCGTTGCATTTAAGTTTTCTTACTCCAAAGCATGCAGTGGCATTGTTTCACACTCACCCTCTTTCCTCACTCGTCCCATTCTCATGTGGGGTGTTTGGCCTACCCTATTACACTTCTCAACCTCTTTATCTAAGGTGCTACGACGATTGATCCTGGGTCTTTTATAGATTAGGACTGACCGTTACCGATTCATCATATGGTTAAATTTTTTTTTTTATCTAATTCAATCTTATTAAGCATTAGTATTAAAAGAAATGAAAAGAACTTAATCATCAACTTTGTGGTGTTTAAAATATTCAAAATTATGTTATGCATATTATGATTATGCTAATAAATAAATAAAATCAATATGTTTCATAAAATAAGATTGTTATAAGTAAAATATGAGTATTATTGTGTTATAAATATAAAAAATAAATAAATAACATTTATTTTTTAATATGTGAGATATGAATTGTTTTGTTTTTTAATCTGTAAATTTAATAATAAACAAATGATATTTTTCTGTAATGCCTTTGAACTTCTTGTTAATGCATATCTCTTTATTATACTCTTTTATATTGATAAAATTAACATGTAATAAGTTTAAAATATTTATACCTATATTAATATTTTTTTAAATTAATTAATGCAAATATTTTATGGTGTAGTCTAACTTATATACGAAATAGTATTTTTCACCGGAATTCACCAAAATCTCACAATGCAATTGCAAGATTTTTTGTTATTTAAAATACATTTTTGAATGCATCACCGCCCTGAAAAAATCTTAGGGAACTCAATTATGTGGATTAAACAATTTAAATTCAAGCTTTTAAAAATCTTCATTGGATTTTGATTAAAATTAACGAGAAAAGATGTCGTGAAAAAGGCCATTTCGTCTATAAGTTAGACTACACCATATTTTATACAAACATGACATCATTTAAATATTGTAATACAAAGTAAAATATAGCAATAAAATTTAATAATTAAATTTTTCCAAGAACATTTGCCTATATATACAAATTTCACCAATTGGTTATGCACACGACACGCCTATGCTAGGGTTAAGGAGAACTAGTTCTTTTGATTGTCCATCGTCCACACATAGTGGCCCAATATCCAAGTTTGTAATTTCAACATCCACTGTAATCCACCAACTCTCTTTCTCATCAACCTGTACAACCCAAGGGATGGAGTCCCCTTTTCTACCACATAATCCATTGATTTATCCCACTTCTCTCTGGGGCTCCAACACAAGGTCACGAGGAAAGCTCTTAGTTAGAGACTCTAGGAATTCTCAATTATTCCAAGAGTGCTCACGATAATCTTCTCAAGGCTCTTGAGCAATTTCCTTGATACAAAACTCACTTATAAGCACACAACCTAAATTTCTAGCCTAAATCACACTTCCAACCATGCCAACCTAGTTCTAAGCACAAAACTAGCCCCTCTCATGGATTTTCTCATATATAATATGGCTAGTGCTCTTTCTCAACACCCGACTCTCTTATGTTGTCCATAATTTCACTTCTAAAACTGATCCATCTTCCTACTAAAATTTCCTTTTTCCCTCATGCATTCTTTGAGACCCTCACAAATTCTAAGAGGGTTGTACTTTGTGCACATTGTCATAAATTGGTAAGATGAGCTTCCCAAAAATCACTCTTACATGCGTTAAATATGGTTTTGATCATTCAAATTAGGCAAATGTTAATCATATAATGGCTTGGATTATTATTCATGTGGAACCCATTAAACCCTATTTTAGCCCCCTCTCTTGTGGAATCATATCCCCCCAACATTATCATCCCTCTCATATTGTAGCTAGTGATTTATTCTTATTATAATTTTCAATGTACAATACAGATAGCTCGACCCTCAGCCATATCAATCAATACAATCTCTCTAGGCCACAACATACAACCTTACTAGCCTAAATCACATATGCACAATTACATCATAATTTTTAAAATTGGGATTTAAATTTTAAGCAACGATGTTCTTATATCCCAAATGATTATAAATGCATTATCAAAGATCCTTTGAAAAATAAAAAAGTGTCCTAATCAGGAGAGGAGGAAGAGAGGATCTCATTTACAATACATAGTTAAAATAGTCTTAAATATACTACACCTGTCACTCATCATTTATGTCAAGTCTAGACATGTGGACAAAAATAGTTTTCCTTTTTGTTATAGGATCATTTAGCACTCTTGTAGACCTGATGCTCTTTGATGGCCCTGGGCAGTCCCTTTACCCTTGCAACCTTGAGTTTATATTTAAAATGTATATTTCAAATTCCATACGCGACTTTACCCACACACAAGCGCATCCATACATGGGTCCCATAACACTGTACCCACGTATACATCTTTAAATTTGAAAAAATAAAATAAAATACCATTTTTCGAGTAGGGTTTATGGGTATTACTTAGAGCCCACCTATAGGAGCAGATGGCCGAATTGAAAAAAGTAATTTTAGGTGGTATATATACACCCCTTGGGTAGGTCTAATGGATAAGAAAAGAGAGATATCAACATTATACTCGATTTCCCCCAAATCAAGTATGGTTTTCTCGTACCTCCTGCACTTCCAGTCTTTATGAAACCTTGATTTCCTTTACAGAGATGCGCAGTCTCCTTATCTAGCATCTTCTTGCATCTATTAGAGAGGTTGTCTTCATGGCTCGGGCTGAACGAATCCAGAGGAATGGTTCGTTAGTGCCTTTTCCCTAGATCAGGTTGTATTTATCCTATACTTACTATTATTCATCAATAAATAAGCTCATGTCTTGTTCCCGATATATTTTTTTATCTTATGAATGATATTGTAAATTGTTATTTATGATGATCTAACATATTCTTATGCATGTACTTTGAATTATATATTCCATCTATGTTTTTTCTTATTGATTTGGAGGTCTACACATCTTGGAGGAAGCAAAGGGTTTGGACCCTACAGGAACATCTTCAAATGTAGGACCCCCAAGTATGTTCTTAAGTCCAACTTTAATAATTCAAATGTTCGACATGTTGAATTGAGTGTTCTTTGTTGATTGATCTATTTCGCTTTGTTGAGGATTTCAAGCCTTAGGGATTATTTTCGTGTTAGGGTCCAACCCTAACCCCCTTATTTAGGTAATAGGGTCGAGTCATAGTTATAGTTAAGTAAAGAGTCAATAAAGCCCATATTAATAATTGTAAGTGGTTAACCCACATTTAAAGAAGGGACCACAGTTAGTTGCAAATGGACCATGGTATTAGATAGATGGTATTAATAAGAACCATTGTATTGACCCATGGTATTGCATGTATGAATCCTATATGAAGGATAGAGACTCCCCTCAAGGAGCAACGTGTCTTATTTTGTAATTGAGCCTAGCTCTATTAGAGGTTGCCCCCTCGAAGAGGCAAGTGAACATTGCTTTCCTTTCTGAATACTAAAATACTTGTTGTTCTTTCTTATTGTTCTGTGTTCTGGGTATATTTCTTCGCATGTTTGGTATTCTGGTATCTTCTCATAGGTCAAGAGCATAAAAAGAGGTATAAAAGCGCTTTCCAGGGCTGGTGGGATCTCCAGTTTTAGAAAAAAAAAATTGGCTAGAGATGTGTTCTTGCATCTTTAAACCACGGGATTTGTCGTTGAGTGCATAAACCTGCGGATTTGGGGAGGCATGCACGTAGGAAATACAAGAGGTGGTCACACTTGTTGGACTCCCTTGTAACCCCTGTGGGTACCCCTTCGAGTAGTAGCGCATTAGACAGAAGGGCACACAAACTGTCTTCCAAGTACCCTCTGGGTATATAGGAAGCCCCCTAGGCTCTCTTGAAACCTCGCCATAGATAAATCGTCAGCTGTCTTGCTGCTACAGTACACCGAGAACAACACTTGGGGAGATTACTCGCGCGTACGATAGGGTAGTCAGGTTGTACGGCTAAGGGTACGGTTGATCCTCCTTGGTTAGTGCCTTGAAAGATTGGGCTGAGTACTACTGTCAGACCCTTATGTATATTGTGATCTGTAGCACCTAACACTCCTTGAGACCATGGTTCCCTTGTCTCTCTCTAGATCACACATCATATTTTCCAGATCAGATCTAGCAGGTGGGGTTCTGTCGCAGCCTCAGTAATTAGTTCCGCCATTCAGATCTCTTAGATCCGCCATTCAGATCTATCAGATCCGCCAATTAGATCTATCAGATCCGCCATTCAGATCTAGCCGTTGGCTTCTGTAGCAGTCGCCACAATTAGATCCGCCATTCAGATCTAGCAGCAGGGGTTCGATCACTGCCGCATTCCACACCCTTGAACACAAGTTGGATGCAGTATTGACGTCGCTGAAGACCTTAGCTGACACACTCACAAAGGGCAAGTCTGAGGAACACTCGGAGGCATATGCTTTCAATGAAAACATTGAGGGTGAGTCTAGACATTCTCTTCACCTCTTTGGCAACCACCAACAGTCCCAGACATGACCACCCAAGCTGGACATGTATAAATTTGATGGCTCTCATTTGGCCACATGGCAAGTGCAAATGGAGCAATATTTCACACTGAATCACATCAAAGATGATGTGACTCAGCTTAGTGTGGGTAGCATGTACTTGGACAATGAAAGATGGCAATGGTGGTAGTGGCATCAACATTACTATGGAAGGCCTGTGACTTGGAAAACATTCGAAAAAGCTCTTACGGATCGCTTTGACCATGAATCTAACTTTTTGGGTCATCTTACTAAGCTCCGACAGATAGGAACAGTGAATGAATATATTGCAGCCTTTGAAGCCTTAGCCTTCCGCACAGGAGGTCTACACGATCAGTTCTACTTGGAATGTTTTTTCAGTGGTTGCAAAGAAGCCATACAAGCCCATGTCAGACTGCAACACCCAAGCTCATGGCTGGATGCTTGCAAGATAGCTCATGAAGTAGAACGTGCTTTAGCGGCCCAGTCCAATCGCACAAATTTCATAGCCAAGGGTCGCCCCACCTACGCTCAAAGCACTACCCAAACACTCAAGGTTCAAAAGGTGTCACCAGCAGAAATGGTGAAAAGAAGAAAGCAAAGATCGTGTTACTACTGTGATGAGAAATACTCCCTCGGGCATAAATGAAAGGAGCCTAAATTATTTCAAATTAATGCTACTAATCACAGTTCATTGAAGGAAGCCCCACCACTTGAGAAAACAGAGGAGGAAGATGAGGACAACTATCCGAACAATGTACCTGAAGAGCTAGTTATCTCACTTCATGCTTTGGCAGGTATTTCTTCTCCCCAAACTCTCAAAATCAGAGGTTTTATTAAGCATCACCCGGTAATAGTCTTGATTGATAGTGGCAGTACGCATAACTTTATCCATCAAAGAGTCGCTAAAGTAGTGCATTGTTTTGTCAGAGCAGTATCTAATTTCCAGGTCCAAATTGCTGATAGGGGGACAATGAAATGTGAAGGCCATTGTGAAAATGTCAAACTTCAAATGGGGGATTATCAGATAAAGACCCACATGTTTGCCATACACATGGGAGGGTGTGATATTCTCTTGGGTGTTGAAAGGCTCCGCACACTTGGCCTAATCACAATGGATTTCCAGGAGTTATATATGAGCTTTAAGCAGAACAACCACACACATACCCTTCGAGGACTCCAGGCGGGTGCTTCCTCTATCATCAGCTCGCATAGGATGGAAAACTTATTAAAAAAGGGCCACGATGGAGTTATAGCCCAATTTAATGCCATCCAGGCCTTCAAACCCACTTCTCTTCATATTCATCCTCAGATGCAACAGATCTTAAACAACCATTTGCCAGTCTTTGACAAGCCTAAGGAACTTCCACCCTTGGGAGGGGAACATGATCATAGCATTACTTTGGTCCCAGGGGCCCAACCACCAAATGTGCACCCATATAGATATATGTTTTCCCAAAAGAATGAAATTGAAAAAATCATCAAGAAACTCCTAGAAGCAAGCATCATTCATCCTAGCATTAGTCCTTATTCATTGCCTGTGGTCATGGTGCTCAAGAAAGATGGGGAATGGCGTATGTGTCCAGACTTCAGGGCCCTCAGCAAGCTGACAGTCAAAGATAAATTTCCCATCCCAGTTGTCGATGTTTTGCTGGATGAAATAAATGGGGCTCAATTCTTTACTAAGCTCGACCTTCGCTTGGGCTATCACCAAATTCGCATGAAAGAAGTAGACATTCCAAAGACTGCTTTTTGAACTCATGAAGGCCATTATGAATTCTTGATCATGCCATTTGGCCTTTGTAATGCCCCATCCACTTTTCAGAGCCTCATGAACCACTTGCTCAAACCATATCTCAGAAAACTTGTCCTTGTTTTCTTTGATGACATCCTCATCTACAACTGCACCTGGGCCACACATCTTCAGCACGTAGATCTGCTCTTGCAACTGCTCCAGAAACATAAATTATTTGTCAAGATGTCCAAGTTCTCTTTTGGCATGGCAGAAGTTGAGTATTTGGACCACATTGTGGGGCGTGAAGGTGTTAGGGTGGACCCCAAAAAGATCCAGCCAATGCAATATTTTCCTCAACCAAAGACCTTGAAGAGCTTGAGAGGATTTTTGGGTCTCACGGGCTACTATCACAAATTTGTCCGCAATTATGGTCACATTGCTAGACCCCTCACTCACTTTCTCAAGAAAAATTCATTTCTCTGGAATTATGAAGCGCAATAGGCATTTATAGCTCTCAAACATGCCATGTGTTCAACTCCCGTATTAGCACTACCTAACTTCACCAAATATTTAATGATTGAATGTGATGCTTCAGGTACAGGTATTGGGGCGGTCTTAATGCAAGAAGTTCAACCCTTGGCCTTCACTAGCCAACAACTAAGTGGGTCAAATTTGGGACAATCTACCTATGAGAAGGAGATGATGGCCATCTTACATGCAGTAGATACTTGGTGACCATACTTATTGGGGCGGCGTTTCCAAATCTACACAGACCATCAAAGCCTTAAATATTTTTTGGAGCAATGCCTATCCTCACCACAACAAAATGAATGGCTTGCCAAAATGTTGGGATATGACTATGAGATAATTTACAAGAAAGGGCGAGAAATTGTCGTAGCAGATGCTTTATCATGCCAATTTGAGGAGGAAAGCACCTTGCTCGCAATCTCCCTTCCTATTCCAGAATGGATTGAAGAGGCTTGCAAGGAATGGTTTTCAGATCCTCTGCTCTCCCAACTCATTAATAAATTGCAGGCAGATCCAAATTCCACAACGCGCTACTCTTAGCAGGATGAGATTCTTCACTATAAGGACAAAGTCATGATATCATCAACATCCACCCTCAAAAGTCACATTTTGGCGGAGTTGCACTCATCTCCCACTACAGACCATTCAGGCTTTTAGAAGACTTATGCTCACACTCAACGTTCATTTTTTGAACAAGCATGAAAAAGGACATTCTTACTTTTGTACCTAAGTGTGACATATGTCAGCGCCACAAAGGAGAAACAATCAAATCCCCAGGCACGTTACAGTCATTGCCCATCCCGGCCTCAATCTCGACGGAGGTTTCTATGGACTTCATTACAGGTCTTTTGAAGTCAGGCAACAAGTCAGTCATCATGGTGGTTGTGGATAAACTTTCTAAGTATGCTCATTTTTGTGCCCTACCCCACCCTTTTACACCAGCTTTGGTGGCTCAATATTTCATGGACCAGATCTTCAAATTGCATGGTATGCCCACTTCAATTATGTCTGATCGTGACCCGATCTTCACTAGTAACTTTTGGTAGGAAATCTTCAAGCTACAAGGTACCCAACTACAACTCAGTACTTCCTATCATCCCCAAACTGATGGTCAAACTGAAGCAGTCAACTAATGTCTGGAGACCTACCTTACGTGTTTCACTTTAGAAAAGCAACATCTATGGGTACAGTGGTTACCTCTAGCTGAATGGTGGTATAACACTAACTATCATGCCACCACCAAAATGACTCCATATGAAGCAGTTTATGGTCAACTCCCTCCTTCACCTACTTCTTATATCTAGGGATGCTCGAAGGTACAAGCAGTGGATCAACTCATATAGAACCGCACAACCATGCAAGCTCACCTCAAAGAGAATCTCCGTCAAGCTCAAAACCGCTTGAAGGAACAGGCTGATCAACATTGTTCAGAACACAAATTTCAAGAAGGGGATTAGGTATTTTTGAGGTTGCAACCATATCAATAAACATCACTCAAAGACAAGGGTTGCCAGAAATTATCTCCAAAATTCTACGACTCGTATCAAGTACTTCAGTGCATCGAAGAAGTAGCATACAAGCTAGCTTTTCCACCCACGGAAAAAATCCATCCAATCTTCCATGTCTCATGCCTCAAGAAAGTGATTGGGAACCATTGCCGAATTCAAACCAATCTACTATAATTGGATGAAGAGGGTTCAATCTGGTTCCAACCTGAATAGGTTCTTGACAAGCGAGAATGGCACCTATGCGGCCTCACGATCAAGGAAATCCTCATCAAGTGGAAAGGCACCTCTCGAGAAGATGTGACCTGGGAACCAACCACTATCCTTCAATAGTTTCTGCAGCTTCAACCTTGAGGACAAGGCTATTTTTATGGGGGTGGGCATGTTAAGGTCCAACCCTAACCCCCTTATTTAGGTAATAGGGTCGAGTCATAGTTATAGTTAAGTAAAGAGTCAATAAAGCCCATATTAATAATTGTAAGTGGTTAACCTGCATTTAAAGAAAGGACCACAGTTAGTTGCAAATGGGCCATGGTATTAGATAGATGGTATTAATAAGAACCATGGTTTGACCCATGGTATTGCATGTGTGAATCATATATAAAGGATAGAGACTTCCCTCAAGGAGCATCATGTCTTATTTTGTAATTGAGCCCAGCTCTATTGGAGGTTGACCCCTCGAAGAGGCAAGTGAACATTGCTTTCCTTTCTGAATAATAAAATACTTGCCGTTCTTTCTTATTGTTCTGTGTTCTGGGTATATTTCTTTGCATGTTTGGTATTATGGTATCTTCTCGCAGGTCAAGAGCATAACATTTTTCCAACACTTTCCATTATTGCATCAACCTAGAACTACACACAAGTGATGGATTCTTTGTATGTGTTTTATTGGAACATGTAAAACATTGGGTGGGATCCCTCCTTTTTGTTGGTCTTTCTCCAACTAAGATACATAATAATCATGTTTAGATTCTTGCACTACAACAAACCCATGACGATTTTCTCACAATGGGGAGAGATACATTCTTATTAAGAGACATCCTAAACCAAAGAAAACAACTTGATGACCCATAGTATCAGGTTCATGACAATGAATTTTTTAGTGTTCAATGTCATGTAGAAAAGAATGATGTGGATGTGTTTTCATTAAATTAGGAACTATTGACTCTAAGCATAATGACAGGATGACAAGTGGAGGGGTTTATTAGGCATGTGCATAACAACATCCTTGCAATTGATTCTACCTTTTGCACAAATCAATACAAGGTATTCTAGTTTCTATTTTCCTTATTTGTCATGATGACATTATTTTAGGTAGTAAGAATTCATGAAAATATTGTTTATAACAAACTTATTTACCAAGTTGAAATTATCACTCTTAGGAAGGGATTTTCTTTCTTAAGCCAACAATATGAAAGAAATAAGTAGGCTAATGCATCTATCCCTTATTATATGAATTTGTGAAATGCATAATTATAAGGGTCATAAGTTGTATGTCTGTGTCCTTATTCAATGGATTTCATTTACCATGCAGGGATTTTATTATGTACAATGAATTCATGAACCATTTGTTTCTAGTGACCTACTATTACTAAGCAAATGTTATTAGCATGTTATTTGAACTCATGAAACGCTTGTCTAGGGTGTCATTGTTCTAAAATATCTATTCATGGAATGTTTGCCTCTAGTGGCCTCATTGATCACACTATTGTATATTTATGTATGTATGTATGATGTCCTTTATGCACCATTACAACTTTTGACACACAATATCAAAATGGTGATCCTTTATGTCGAATCATATCAAAAAATGTAATGCACAAAACAATTGTGACATGGTTGCAAGCATTTTTCCAACATGTTTGACTTCCTATTACACGTGGAAACCTTCATTCCTTTTCAAGGATGATGACCTCACATAGATCTAGGTGATAGGGTGTGTAAATCTCTTAATTCCAATTTCCTTCATTTTGTTGAGTATTTATTTAATTGTTGATTGTTCGCCTAAATATTGTTCATCCAAATTCATCCACATTAATGTGTTTGGATATTTCATAATTCCTTGCATTTGGCACATGTATCATTATTGGTTGAAAAAACTGACCAAGTATGTTTGTGATAGTAAAAGAGAGATAGAATTGTCAAAGTATCTAGGAAACATAATCTATTATTGTCAATTGAGGCTACCACAAACAAATTGATAGGGTTCTATTGAAAATTCTTTCATCAACATATTCAAAATCAATGGGATCTACAACTATATATATAGATATATAGATATATCACTGTGATATGTTATTATTTTCATTTTTAACAATGTTATACTAAATTTTTCGTAATGTTAAATGGCTATTGTTAATGATTTAGCTAATGTTATTTCTAAATGTGTCACAATTATAACTTGTTATTGTTGGTGATTTGGTTAGCGTTACCTATTATGTTGATATGTCATGTGGAGTCTTGCAAGTATGCAGGTCAAATAATCCATGGATTTTCAACATTTAATTGAGGAATGATCCGAATGGAAAATGAAATCAACCCATGGTATTCATCCACCCATGTTATTCATCCACCCATGGAATTTACCCATGGTATTGTAAGTGGAATCCACCCATGGTATTGTAAGTGACATCCACCCATGGTATTTGCCCATGGTATTGTGACATCCACCCATGGTATTCATTCACCCACGGAATTGACTAGTGGTATTGTAACTGAAAAGTACTATAAGTAACAAGACACATTTTGTAAAAGGACATATTGTCCACCATAATGTAGTCTTTACAGTTATTATCTGTTTTATTAAAAAGTTTCTTTGTGGTTTTGTTTATTGGGAATTCTCCTCTTTTTCTTCTGGCATTTCAATTTCTCAGATCTTGGGGGTCTCCCCCCAAGATCCGTATCAGTTCCTTTTACAAAATGCGCAAAACCACAAATAATTTTTTTATTAAAACAAATAGTAACTGTAAAGACTACATTGTGGTGGACAATATGTCCTTTCACAAAATGTGTCTTGTTAATTATAGTATTTTTCAGTTACAATACCGCAGGTCAATTCCATGGGTGAATGAATACCATGGGTGGATGTCACAATACCATGGGTGAATGAATACCATGGGTGGAGGTCACTTATAATACCATGGGTGGATACCACTTACAATACCATGGTTAAATTCCATGGGTGGATGAATAACATGGGTGGATGAATACCATGGGTTGATTCCATTTTCTATTTGGATCTTCATTTGTCATGGTTATGGGTCATCCACAAACCCACACTTCATCGAAGTCCATTTTCTAGGCCGCACACTATCAATATCATAGTTGGTCACAAGCATTACAAGGTATCTCTATCCTTGGAATTTCGTTCATCATGGTTATGGGTCATCCACAAACTCACACTTCATCGAAGTCTATTTTCTAGGCCACACACTGTCAGTATCACAATTGGTCACAAGCATTGCAGGGCATCTCTATCCTCAGATCTTCATTCATCATGGTTATGGGTTAACCACATAAAACCCTTCTCTTCAGTGGCTCTTCATATTCAACAAAGGCTTCACAAGAGGGAACTTCACACAATGGAAACCATTGCTTCCTAAGGAGGGAGGAATGATTCGAATGGAAAATGGAATCAACCCATGGTATTCATCACCCTGTTATCACTCAGAATTTTCTCAAGGTTAAAGAAAGAAATTTCGAAGATAACCACAAACCTAATCTTTTAGACTCGGATTCTAGCCAACTTAAGTCTAGAGAGGGCTCTCTCTTTATAATTTAACTTTGTTTTGGGTGATTCAGGCTAGTTCTTAGTGCTCATGATGTTTTGATTTTGATTGGGTGGTGGATTTCTGGGAATAGATGGGCAGCGCAAGCATTCAGGCCATTGGGCTATGAAGTTAAGCAAAGAGTGGATTAACTTAATCAGATCAATTTCTAAAAGAGGAGTTCACAGGGCAGGTTAGCACAAGAAAAAGCAAATATGTAGGTTCAAATGGATGAGGTAGTCCTAACCAGGGAAAAAGGGAAATGAAGAATCCTTAAACTGGGATCAAGATGAAGAAGAGAAGGAGATCAGTAGCAAAGGGCAACTAAGAATCCTTTACTATGGACCTAAGGGGGAAAACTACAGAAATAAGGGAGCAATTAAGAATTCCAAAACTAAAACACATATTTCATTAAATTTGGAAGTTTTTTATTACAAGGCCTTCAACAACATTCATTCTTTTGTAAATTGCCATATTAACTTGATTCAACATTAAAATAATTTTAGTAATCTCCAACCAATTAGAAATCGTGAATGGGTCAAACATGGGGTTGTTATGTGCAATAGTATCAATACACAATAGGAGTGTGAAATCAAAAATAAATTACATTTATAAACTTATATGAATACAAATAACTAAATGAAATTCAATAAATAACTTCCCATTCATGTCCAGTATCAGCAGTGATTTTGTCTTCAAGTCATATTGGATTCTAATAATGAAATTATTTAAACCACAAATAAACTATTTAAGAATTGAAAATGACAAAACGCTAATATGGATTGGAAAATCAATGTCATATGTTGCAAAAAGTTTAAATACAACCATTTTTTACCCATCTCTTTAATGAGTCTAGATGGTCCACTTAACACATAATTTGTTAATTAATTATTCCATGTTTTATTAAGAAGAGAATTTTGTTTTGCATAGAGTTTTGTTTCAAAACAATACAATATGAGATTAATACAGTCTTAATAAATTACGTGATAGACAAATAAAAGTCAATAAATGGATTCCTTATTAAATTAAATGAGATGAGATGATTGCATATACAAATAGTTGATTTAAGAATATATGAAAAAAAAATTATGCGTTAAAAATTGAATACCCTACAACTTAACGAGTAGTATTCACTTATGAGCCATCACCCATTAGCCTAAATAGTCAGCTTAATACTTATTATCAAGAAATTAAAAGACTTATTTTTCGAAAAAAATGCATCATAATATATGGATATTATAAATCACATTTATATACTCATATTAATGGACATAACTAAGTACAAGTCAATAATATAATTCTAGCTCAAGTGATGATTTCAGTTTATTTAAAATACGAATTTACAAAAAAATGACTTTAAATAATGAAATTAGATGCCTTACAATTCAAAAAGTTCAATGACATAATTCATCCATGATTGTGTCTAATCAAACCTTGATAATCCACTTATCAAGTATTATCATCATATATATGTTTTTTTAAGAAATGAAAAATTATTTAGAATACATTTTTATCTCAAAAATTACATATCACATTTATGCACTCATATCAGTGCATTTTATATGTAAACAATGAATAACTCACTTTGTACATTGTTGATTTTCAATATGATATGATTGCAGTTACAACCATTAATTGATTCAAGCATATAAATTTATGAAAACTATCGATTGAGAAATCACATATCGTATGCTTCAAAAATATCAAATCATTTACCTATGACACATTTCTCATTAGCCTTACTAGTGAATTATGCATTGTGAATAGTGAATATTGCACATAACAAAAGGAGTGTGAAATCAAATTGTTAGAAGAAATTGATTTAAGCTAGATCATATTAATATGGCAACTCTAACCCCCTTTCCCCCAACCTACAGGGGATTTGTTGATTGAATGATGGTGATGTGAAGATCTTATTATAAATGACAATGATAAGTGTCCCTTGCATTTCTTTGAAACTAGTCTACTAAAACCTTAGTAAAATGTTCTTGCGCTCAATTTCCTACGGTCCCTATGTGCCTTTATGAACCACTAATGAGGGGGCCATCATTCATCTTCATAGCATGCAGGCATCCACTATAAAAGTTATACATTGTTGATCTAGGTATTTCAAGAAAGTTAGGCACCATTGATCTATCTCCACTCAAATCCAAGTATATCAAATGAGAGCTCTTAAATGGGTATTCAAGTCATTCCATTATGATGGCCAATTTCACAAATTGAAGTAAACAAGGAACTTTAGTGGTGACTTCTTGTAAGTAGTGGAGGCAAGGGTTTTCAAATATTAGCACTGTTGATGGCAGTGTGGATATTGATCTCTCCTTGTCAACAATGTCAAAACCAGTAATAGTCTCAATGTAATTTTAGTGTCAACCAATTGTATAGAAAGCCATGATTGATCATTACTTTCACTAAGAAGAGAAAATGATAAGCATTTTTAATGGGGAAGAAATAAGTGTGAAACATAACTCATGTATTTTAGTTGAAATTTATATAAGTCCCCGTGTTATTTAATTATTAAATACGTAATGTAAATACAAATAAATTATCATTAAGATATTGATTTTGAATATTAGATATGTATTAAAAGGCATTCATCTATGACACTTGATTTTTCATGTAGTCTGAATAAACCACTTAAAGTTTATTATCAATTAATTCTAATTAGTTTTGTATAAGATATATCTTTACTTACATTAATAGCTTTATTTCAAAAAATAAATTACAATTATAAACTTATATGAATACATATAACTAAATGAAATTCAATGAATAACTTTTGAGTCTTGTTGGATTCTATGAGACTATTTTAAGTACAAATAGTTTATTTAAGAATTGAAATCTACAAAATGTTAATATTGATGGGAAAAGCATGTCATATGGTGAAAAAAGTTTAAAGGCATCCATTTATGGCCCATCTCTTGAATGAGCTTAAATAGTCTACTTAATGCTCATGGTGAAGTCATTAATCCATGTTTTATTAGAAAATTCATTTTCTTTATGTGGTTATTTTATTCTAGAAATAGCAATTTCACATTTATACATTCATATTAAACCACATGATAGAAATAAAAATCAATTAATGGTTTCTTGACTTATTGACTTATATGACATGATTGCATATAGGAATAATTGATTTAATAATGCATAGTTAGAAAAAATTGTCAATTCAAAATAGAATAAACCAGTTAGAACTCATAAATAATTGATTTTAAATTATTAATTTTCTAAAAATATATATATTTTTACTTACATTGAGATCTTTATTTCAAAAATAAATTTCATTTACACATACATACATACTAAATATAATTTAATACATACTCATCTTGTTGGTTTCTATGAGATTATTTCAATTACAAATAATTTATTTAAGAATTGAAATTTACGAAATGTTAATAAAGGTGGGAAAATCAAATACCATATGCTGCATAAAATTTAAATACATTTATTTATGACTTGTGCCTTTAAATAACTTTAACAATCTACTTAACATTCATTACCAATTAATTATTCCATGTGTTGTTGGGAAAAACATTTCATATTATATGGAATTTTTTTTTTTTTTTAAAGTGTGACATTTACATACTTAGACCACTTAAAACTCATTATCAATTAATTATAATTTGTTTTGTATATATATATATATATATATATATATATATATATATATATATATATATATATATATATATATATATATATATATATATATATATATATATATATATTTACTTACATTAAGAGTTACATTTAGAAAATGCATCACATTTATGAACTTCTATCAATGCATATAGCCAAATAGAATTCTTCAACTCATATTGGATTCTATGAAATTATTTAAACCACAAATAAAATATTTAAGAAATGAAAATGAAAAAATGCTAATATGGATTAGAAAATCAATGTCTTATGGTGCAAAAAAGTTTAAATACAACCATATTTTACCCATCTCTTTAATGGGTCTAGATGGTCCACTTAACACATTGTTAATTAATTATTCCATGTTTTATTAAAAAGAGAATTTTGTTTTTCATGGAGTTTTGTTTCAAAACAATATAATATGAGATTAATACAATCTTAATAAATTCCATGATAGACAAATAAAAGTCAATATATGGATTCCTTATTAAATTAAATGAGATGACATGATTGCATATACGAATAGGTGATTTAAGAATATATGAAAAAAATATATGGGTTAAAAATTGAATGCCCTACAATTTAACGAGTAGTATTTACCTATGAACCATCACCCATTAAGCCTAAATAGTCCACTTAATACTTATTATCAAGAAATTAAAAGACGTATTTTTCGAAAAATTGCATCATAGTATACTCATATTGATGGACATAACTAAGTACAAGTCAATAATATAATTCTAACTCAAGTGATATGATTTCAATTTATTTAAAATACTAATTTACAAAAAAATGACTTTAAATAATGAAATTAGATGCCTTACAATTCAAAAAGTTCAATGACATAATTCATCTGTGATAGTGTCTAATCAAACCTTGATAATCCACTTATCAATCATTATCATCATGTATATGTTTTTTTAAGAAATGCAAAATTATTTAAAATATATTTTTTATCTCAAAAATTACATGTTACATTTATGCACTTATATTAGTGCATTTTATATGTAAACAATGAATAACTGACTTTGTGCCTAGTTGATTTTCAATATGATATGATTGTAGTTACAACCATTAGTTGATTTAAGCATATACATTTATGAAAACTATCGATTGAGAAATCACATATCTTATGCTTCAAAAAGATCAAATCATTTACCTATGACACATTTATCATTAGCCTTAATAGTGAATAATGCATTGTGAATAGTGAATAATGCACATAACATTTATCAAGTAAATTATTATAATTTCTTTAGTAAGAATAACACCTTTGTTTGCAAGGAGTTCTATTTCAAAACTTATATTTCACATTTATATATGATTATTGATACATATAAGTAAACATAAGTCATTAACAATAACATGCCTTGATGGTTCATGTAAGATAATTTGAATGGCAAACAATTCATTTAAGAACACACGCACGCGTGCACACACATCTTAGAAAAAAAATCGATACAACAAAGTCATTGCAAAAATAATTATAAATAATAAGAAATATACATATTAATATAATTGGCATCCCATATATTTCAAAAAATATAAAATCATACAAATTGATTCAACAAAAACTATGTCCAAAATGTATTGAAAAGTTGGAATGTACTTTTCAACAAATTTATAAAGGAAATTATCTCCATCAACTACAATGAAGTACATGTTCTATTGAACATTCGAATGTACTCATGTTTTTGTTTGATACGATGAAGTGTCTTAAGAAAGGGGAATAAAACTTGCAGAAGCCACATATCATGCTCTTTTCATGTATATGATTTTATCAAGATGTGGTTTGATCGATATCCGATGAATTGAGAAGTATGCTTTTTTGTATCTATTAGCAATACATTTGATTCTTCATAACTATCTTCATATTGGGACCACACATCAATCAACTTTTTCTCATAAAATTGTCTTGTTCTCCCTGCTTCCAATTTTGTTTGCAAATGACAATGAGACCTGTCCCATGCAAATTTAAATTCCTCTATATCAATATTTGATTTTTCAAGTACTTTTCGGATGTACTTGTCAGTGACATTTAATGTCCATATTGCGACATCATAATTTCTTAAGCAATATTTTAATACTTCTGACTGAAAAGGCCTTAAAAAAAAGGACCTATCACCAAACTGCCAATCTGGTTCTCTTTGGATATGAAAATTTTGTTCATCTTTGGTGTATGATTGGAAGAATACTCCTTCCATTTCAAATATCAACAACATCTTCTGACTTGTAGTAATGCTCATCTGCATCTGCACTGTAACCACATGTATGATAGTAACATATCTTCACTTCAACACTTCATTGCTTAAGGACATAAAAACCTATCATTTTAAAAATGATGTTAATATTTATTATGAATTATTTCCATTTGTATGCTAAGGTATTTTTACAATGAGATCATAGTATCACAAAATACAGAAACAATTGCCCCATTAAAATGAACAAACAAATAATATGTTTACTTTATACATACAACCTAATACCTTTATTTAATTTGTATGGAATAAAAGTCTTATAAGAATGCATTGAACCACCATTTAAATCAATGATTTTAAGACTTATAAGATTTATTTAATTGCAATTGAAAAATATAATTAAAATGGTCTAGTGCAAGTAAACAAACTAATTATATATTATTTTTCACATACAATATAATACAATTTTTAAATTTCAAACCTAATTATTATATGTTAATTTATAGAGTTTCTACCTTAGCTTCTTTTGGTGCTTCTTTTAGTACAAATTGTATGTTTATTGTTGGTGCTACATACAACTTTATATAGTTTTTCAACTTATATGGAATAAAAAAGGTTATAAGAATGCAATGGGTCATCCTTCACATTACTAATTTATAAGAGGTATAACAATAACTTAAACCATATTTATAGCAAATAATTGTAATGATCTAATTAAAACAAATAGGCCAGTGATCTATTAATTTTACATACAACGTAATCCTTTGTAAAAAAAAATATATATATAGCATGGGAAATTTTGATATGAAAACATTAAATGACCATTCATCTCACCAAAAATAAAGAAAATAAAAATATTTTATTTTCGGTAATGATAAACCAAATCAACAATTCTTTTATTAGTGTTGTGAAATAAAAATAATAATTCATTATGTCATACATATAATAGCATGAAATAGACATCAATAATCTTAAGGTACTTCTTAATGTAATTGAACATCCTTCAAAATAGCTCGCACATCCGTAGCCTTGTTGAGTTTATTCAATATTCTCCATAGCCCATTGATCAACCAATTATCCCCTTGATTTGCTCCAATGAATGGAGGGGCAAGAATCACATTTTCTTTTGGATTCTCTTTCACTCTCTCAATTAAACAATCAACTATAATAGTATTGGTTGTGTCATATTGGGTATGCATTTCCCACACTTTTTTCAATGATTTAGTGTGTATAACTTTCGTTGGATTGTCAATGACCTTATGTCCCTTTTGTGGTTTACAATCTGAAGCAGTCCACTTAAACAAAATTTTATCTTGTAATGTTTCTGAAACCAACTTTTTTAGAAATCTTGTTGTGCTTTGTTTCAAAGCTGTCGTCCAAATTGCAATTTCAAGAGATTCATTTTTGAAACACATTTCAAAAAATGATTTTGCATGTGGATGAATCCAAAATAATTTTTTCTCTATTGTGTAATCAGCATCAGCTCCCATTTTCTCAATATGCCCTTTGTTTGTTGCTTCATCATCGATGCTATGATAAAAAATGTCCTTTAGTTCAAAAATAACTAGTTTCTTTTCAGTTATTTTGGCTGCAACACAATGGAAAATAATCTAGTCAAACCATTTTATTCAAGTTATAAAAATTACTAAAAAAATTGTTGAAATGATACACTTACCTTGAGAGGTTTTTGCGCTTTTTATAGATGAAACAACAATTTCTTTTATCATCTTGATAGAACCTGGAGTAAACATATTAAACCTTCAATCAAATACCAATTGTACTTCCTATTAAACCTTCAATCAAATACCAATACCAAGAAAAACATTAGTAATGCAACCTTTAAAAAGAAAAACACACACACACACCTTTAACATTATTTTGATTATTAATTTTATCTTTTTTATTTGTTCCTATAATAATAATATACAACGTTATGGTAGTTACAAGAATTAGAGTTTGAAGAATAATAAGATAAACAATAAGACAAGTTATAAGTATCTGATATGACATTATCTTCATATTTGTAACATTGCACCTCATCATCATCTTTGTTACCTTTAGCTGTCTCCAAATTAAACATATAAAATATTTTGAATTGTGAAAATGAATAGAATCATTAAATAATAAGGAAAACAAGTGGACAAATTATAAGTACTTGATGTTATATTTTGTTCTTGATTAAAGTTTTGTTTAACTTTAATTTGATCAATGTCTTGGTTCTCCTTGCTTGTCGCTATAATAAACATAAAAAATGTTATAAATTGTGACGATGAACAAAATTCATTAAACAACTATACAAAAAAGGAATCATCTATAATAGTCCATAATAATATATTGGTCTTGATTGTAGCTTTGTGGGACAGTCCCCTGGTCATTATATTCATTCTCTTTATTTCCAACTACAATCAACATATGAAATGATATGAATCACCATAATAAAAATAATAATTTAGCATAATAATAAAATAAATAAAAATGATAGAGTTATGTTGATTAATACCCATTCCTATCTCCATTGTTCCATGGTCATTGTCTTGATTAATTCCATTCATCTCATAATTCTCTGTAATAGTCATCCAAAAATGTTATGAATAAGGAAATTAAATAAATTGAAAAATTATCAAGAGCAAAAAGCAAAAAATTCATTAAACAACTATACAAAAAAGGAATCATTTATAATAGTCCATAATAATATATTGGTCTTGATTGTAGCTTTGTGGGAAAGTCCCCTGGTCATTATATTCATTCTCTTTATTTCCAACTACAATCAACATATGAAATGATATGAATCACCATAATAAAAATAATAATTTAGCATAATAATAAAATAAATAAAAATGATAGAGTTATGTTGATTAATACCCATTTCTATCTCCATTGTTCCATGGTCATTGTCTTGATTAATTCCATTCATCTCATAATTCCCTGTAATAGTCATCCAAAAATGTTATGAATAAGGAAATTAAATAAATTGAAAAATTATCAAGAGCAAAAAGCAAAAAAATTATGTACCTGGTATGATAACTTCTTCCTCTCCTCCTTCTCCTATTTCCATCTCTATACTTTTTTCAACATCATGAGCACTATGTTGACTATTTTTTTGCTTCCCACTTTCATCATTTTCTGTTTTTGAATCTCCATCATTAATTATTTTAGTAAACACTTTGGATGTACCAATCAAACCATTTTATTCTTGTTACAAAAATTACTAAAAAATTGTTGAAACGATACACTTACCTTGAGAGGTTTTCGCGCTATTTATAGATGAAACAATAATTTCTTTTATCATCTTGATAGAACCTGGAGTAAACATATTAAACCTTCAATCAAATACCAATACCAAGAAAAACATTAGTAATGCAACCTTTAAAAAGAAAAAAACACACACACACACACCTTTAACATTATTTTGATTGTTAATTATATATTTTTTATTTGTTCCTATAATAAAAATATACAACGTTAAGGTAGTTACAAGAATTAGAGTTTGAAGAATAATAAGATAAACAATAAGACAAGTTATAAGTATCTGATATGACATTATCTTCATATTTGTAACATTGCACGTCATCATCATCTTTGTTACCTTTAGCTGTCTCCAAATTAAACATATAAAATATTTTGAATTGTGAAAATGAATAGAATCATTAAATAATAAGGAAAACAAGTGGACAAATTATAAGTACCTGATATTATATTTTGCTCTTGATTAAAGTTTTGTTTAACTTTCATTTGATCAATGTCTTGGTTCTCCTTGCTTGTCGCTATAATAAACATAAAAAATGTTATAAATTGTGGCGATGAACAAAATTCATTAAACAACTATACAAAAAAAGAATCATCTATAATCGTCCATAATAATATTTTGGCCTTGATTGTAGTTTTGTGGGACAGTCCCTGGTCATTATATTCATTCTCTTTATTTCCAACTACAATCAACATATGAGATGATATGAAACACCATAATAAAAATAATAATTTAGCATAATAATAAAATAAATAAAAATGATAGAGTTATGTTGATTAATACCCATTTCTATCTCCATCGTGCCATGGTCATTGTCTTGATTAATTTCATTCATCTCATAATTCCCTGTAATAGTCATCCAAAAATGTTATGAATAAGGAAATTAAATAAATTGAAAAATTATCAAGAGAAAAATTCAATAAAATTATGTACCTGATATGATAACTTCTTCCTCTCCTCCTCCTCCTATTTCCATCTCTATACTTTTTTCAACATCATGAGCACTATGTTGATTATTTTTTTGCTTCCCACTTTCATCATTCTCTGTTTTAGAATCTCCATCATTAATCATTTTAGTAAACACTTTGACAATTAAGAAATATGAACAAAATATTATCCAAAGTATTATAAGAAAAAAGAATGAATTGTAGTACCTGAATTTTCAAAGAAGTTAATGGATCCTGGATTTGATAGTTGAAAAGATTTGTAAGTATTGAACATGATTGTCCTTTGTGTCTCTGTTTGCACAACACATGAAATTCTTCTTCCATATGTACAACAGGCCTTGATTAAATTTGTCCCCGCATAAAGAGAAATGACCACTTTTGCATCACTACATTGTTGGTGTTTTTCCAATAAATCCATCCAGAAATCATAATCTCTCTCATTTTCATCGAATGTGTCTTCAAATGTGTGAGAGTATTTGATAGCCTCCAAAATTTTTAATTCTGAAGTATAGAAATGTATAGTAAGAACTATATCATAACTATAATTGTTTTGGGACTTATATTCATAAATGCCACTAGTCATTTTATAGTTGAACTTGGAGTTCTTTATGGAAATTTCCAAAGACTGGCGTACATCATTACAAAACCAAATTTCTACTAAGAGAACTGTAGTAAAGTCATTCAACTCATTTTTTTTCGATAAGAAATCGAAAAAATTCAATATAATATCCCTTGTGGAATTGTTCTTTTTTCAAAGCTAGTGTATCCAAAACAACAAGGTCAGTATGTAAAACTGGTTGCAACTGACATGGAAAAGAGTGCAAAAGTGTTGACAAAAGATCAGGGCCCCCAAAATGACAACCAAATTCAAAATTGTTGTCAACCTGTTGAACACTTGTCGATCCATTTATTATTCTGTCAAGGACTCCACATGCTTGCTGAGAAAGGGACTCTATCTTTGTATTACGTGTTCCTTTGACATAAGTAGACCCCTCCACCGTGTTGCAAAAATTGGTAAATATGATATCATTAATTTCATAATGCTCAAGAATGTTGAATGTGGTAAGAGTCATCTCATTCAAGTTCTGATCATGACTTTGACAATATGTAACCATTGCATCCAATATTGTTCTGTTGGTTTTCAATTTAGAACAATAATCTTTTAATTTTGTGGCATTTGATGGATGATTATGTGGAATAGAAAACCAAATGGTTCCATCCAATAGCTTATCTGCTACTGAAGCAATTTCTTCCATGGTTAATCCCTGAAGGGGCCGAAGAGTAGCTGCTGTCAAACTGTGTAGACTATTTCTCTTGTAGTTCTCAAAATCGGGTTGGCTTGGAGAACACTTTAATGTGCCTAGTTGGTAACAGTTAAAAACAGTGTCCCATTTATCCCAAATAGGTTCCTCAAGATATAAGAGAATTTTTTTATCAGAAAAATTTGTAATTGGACAGTCGAAGAATGAGCACAACATTTCATCATCAACCTGATAAAATAAGAAATATAAACTAATAAGAATTCAATGTAAAAATGAAACTAAATAAGGTGTTACAAACTAATGAGAATTCATTATAAATATGAAAAAAATGACTTATATTATCAACTTTAGTCATTTATCTACAATAAAAATAGATACAATAATAAAATGTTAAATGTAAAAATAATTAAAATTACATACCTTGTCTTCAGCCGTCTTAGAACATCCAATCCTTCTTTTCTTTAATTTGTCATTGGCAATTAAGAAATGCCTTGCTGAGCGCACACAATCAATAAATGGAGTTTTGAAGAACACCTTATTTGCAGAATTTAATTGACAACAAATGCGGATCACCTCAGTGGGTTCAACTGATGGATGCAAAAATCGAGCATTACGTTTTTTATATTTTTTTTTCGCTTCTGTAGATACATTATATTTAGGATTTGTTAAAATTTCTTTCGCTGCTTGAATGGTGTGTTGACCATCAACTATCCAAAAATTGATATTCTTGGAATTTAGATCTGTCTCATTTATAATTTTGATAGAGTTTACCAATGGATCAGACTCATTGATGTCAAATGGAATCAGAAGAGCATCAGGTAATGAGGTTTGAAATTTTTCTAGGAATGATTTCACTAATACTTGAACATTTAAATCATCTCGTGATCTTAATTTGAACACCTTAGGAGCTTCTATGCATCTTTCAACAACCACTTTTCTACTAAAGGAGTTTGAAAACAGATAGCAATGCTTGAAGGCTTCATGAATCTCATCACATTGATTTGCAAGGTTTGTTGTCTCATATTCAACTTTCCTAGTTTTTTGAAATTCTGTAGTAGGCTTGAAATCACTTTCTGTTATGTTCTCCTCCAAATCAGATAAATATACTCTTCTCAAAGCAAGTAATTGAGAATCAAGTTTATCATCTGGTATTTTATCAAGAAATTTACCTTTTTGTTGTAAATGAAGAAGTACAGATGATGTTTTTTTACTTCTTACATAGCGATATCTCAGAACGGTGGCAATGCGTTTTAAAAGATCTGCGCAACTATTTAGTCCAGATTTAGATAAGCTCTCATAGTTATCCAACTTGAACATTGAATTCTTTATCGTATTTGTTGAATCAGTACTTGAAGCTTCAATCAAATCTGGTCTAAAATTTGTATACTCCACTTGACATGAAATTAATTTTACCTCATTTTCTTTAATCATTTCCACTTGAAAGTCAATGTCATTTTCATTGCAAGCATAGCAATTAATTATTATTCCTAATATCTCTGGTTCTTTTCCATCTATTGATCCAAATAGATACATATCAGGAAACATATTCAGGGGAGCTTCTATTTGGATGTACCAGTCTTGCACAAACTCATATTTATTAGTTGTATTGTATTTTTTAATCATTTCAAAAGTAGAAGTAGAAGGTGTTATTGATACTGCCATTTGAGTTGAATAACTTTTCTTTTTCTTAAGTGATAGTTGTAACATTTCATTTGCTTTAGGGCCGACCAATTCTGCAAATAACAACAAAAAAAATATTTGCATGAATCAAAATGAAAATATAATTTCAAATATTGTCACATAATGTTCTTTTAAATATTGAAAAATCACATAATCTAACCATTTCTAAGAGGGTGTACATAAGATATAAAACCACATACCAGTTGAAGGAGGCATCGTTTGTATATCACTTATTTTTTGTTTCTTCTTCACTACTTTACTTCGAATTTCAGGCACACCAGATTCCACAGTTTCTAAAAAAAAAAAAATTATGGAATACATAAAATACCAAATATTATTAAACAACCTTATAATACACGATTTCCATTTACATGCACAATAATAAATGAGTACATATTTTAATGCAAGTTTACTATATGACACCAAAAGTTATCACCTGGGTAAAATTGTTAGGAAAAGAAACCACCTAATCCAACCATTTCTAAAAAAGTACAAAAAATATAAAACCACCATACCAGTTGAAGGAGGCATCGTTTGTCTATCACTTGTTTTTCTTTTTCTCTTCACCACTTTACTTCGAATTTCACGCACACCAGTTTCCACAGTTTCTAGAAAAAAAAAGAATATGGAAGACATGAAATACCAAATATTATTAAACAACCTTATAATACACGATTTCCATTTACATGCACAATAATAAATAAGTACATATGTTATGCAAGTTTACTATATGATGCCAATAGTTATCACCAAGCTAAAATTGCTCGGGAAAAAAAAATTACCCATGTTGGTATGGGTTGTCCTCATTAAAAAACCACTCCTAAGGCTATTTCCATGGTTTTTATTAATCAACAACCACTTATTAACATAATGTCTAACAATTGTAACAAAGTATAAACTAATTTAAAATTTTCATACCATTTAAAGAATTTGGTGTTGTGTTTCTTGAACTTCCTTTTTCCTTGGATGCTTCCTTTGAATTCTCACTAGCTTCATAGTCCATGGTTTCTGAAAATAAAGTAAAATATTATTATCACATTCTTGATTTATTGAAGAAAATACGAATTTATAAATACTATAACTACTCACATCATTATATGTGTAACAAAATGAACAAGAACAATAACAAGTGTAGAACTCACAATAATAGCTATTCTAATGTAGAACATGTGTTAGATTTCCTCTTAGTGCAAACTCAAGCTCCTAGAAACATTGTAGAATGAGAAATCTAGCAAGTGCTAGATTTATGTCTACCATAAATACAAGTATGTTTCTAACAACAACATTGTAGAGTATAAGAATTCTAGATTGTGTTAAATTTTCTTCCAACACAAACACAAGCACATTTTAATTTCAAAGAAATCTAACACATGTTATATTTCCTTCAAGCATGAACACAAGAACATAAAACCATTGTAGGACTAAATAAGTCTAATGTGTGATAGATTAACAACATTGCAATGTAAAATAAAATGTAACATGTGTTAGATTTCCTTTTAGCGCAAACTCAAGCACATAGAAACATTGTAGAGTGAGAAATCTAGTAAGTACTAGATTTATGTCTACCACAAATACAAGTACATTGCCAACAACAACATTGTAGAGTATAAGAAATCTAGCTTGTGTTAAATTTTCTTCCAAGACAAACACAAGCACATTTAAATTTGAAAAAAATCTAACACATGTTATATTTCCTTCTAGCACAAACACAAGAACTTAACAACATTGTAGGACTAAATAAGTCTAATGTGTGCTAGATTAACAACATTGCAATGTAAAAAGAAAATCTAACATGTGTTAGATTTCCTTTTAGCACAAAATCAATCACATAAAAACATTGTAGAGTGAGAAATCTATCAAGTGCTAGATTTATGTCTACCACAGATATAACCACATTGCCAACAACAACATTGTAGAGTATAAGAATTCTAAGTTGTGTTAAATTCTCTTCCAACACAAAGACAAGCAGATTTGAATTTGAAAGAAATCTAGCACATGTTATATTTCCTTCGAGCACAAACACAAGAACATAACAACATTGTAGGACTAAATAAGTCTAATGTGTGCTAGATTAACAACATTGCAATGTAAAATAAAATCTAACATGTGTTAGATTTCCTTTTAGCGCAAACATGAGCACATAGAAACATTGAAGAGTGAGAAATCTAGCAAGTGATAGATTTATGTCTACCACAAATACAAGCATGTTGCCAACAATAACACTGTAGAGTATAAGAAATCTAGCTTGTGTTAAATTTTTTTCCAACACAAACACAAGCACATTTAAATTTGAAAGAAATCTAACACATGTTATATTTCCTTCTAGCACAAACACAAGAACATAACAACATTTTAGGACTAAATAAGTCTAATGTGTGCTAGATTAACAACATTGCAATGGTAAAGAAAATCTAACATGTGTTAGATTTCCTTTTAGCGCAAACTCAAGCACATAGAAACATTGTAGATTGAGATATCTAATAAGTGCTAGATTTATGTCTACCACAAATACAAACACATTGCCAACACCAACACAAGCACATTTAAATTGAAAAGAAATCTAACACATGCTATATGTCCTTCTAGCACAAACACAAGAACATAACAACATTGTAGGACTAAATAAGTCTAATGTGTGCTAGATTAACAACATTGCAATGTAAAAGAAAATCTAACATGTGTTAGATTTACTTTTAGCACAAATTCAAGCACATAGATCCATTGTAGAGTGACAAATCTAGCAAGTGCTAAATTTATCTCTACCACAAATACAAGCACATTGCCAACAACAACATTGTAGAGTATAAGAAATGTGGCTTGTGTTAAATTTTATTCAACACAAACACAAGCAAATTTAAATTTGAAACAAATCTAACACATGTTATATTTCGAGCACAAACCCAAGAACATAACAACATTGTAGTACTGAATAAGTTTAATGTGTGCTAGATTAACAACATTGCAATGTAAAAGAAAATCTAACATGTGTTAGATTTCCTTTTAGTGCAAACTCAAGGACATAGAAACATTGTAGATTGAGAAATATAGCAAGTGCTAGATTTATGTCAACCACAAATACAAGCACGTTTCCAACAACAACATTGTAGAGTATAAGAAATCTGCCTTGTGTAAAATTTTCTTCCAACACAAACACAAGCACATTTAAATTTGAAAGAAATCTAACACATGTCATATTTCCTTCTAGCAGAAACACAAGAACATAACAACATTTTAGGACTAAATAGGTCTAATCTGTGCTAGATTAACAACATTGCAATGTAAAAGAAAATCTAACATGTGTTACATTTCCTTTTGGCACAAACTCAAGCACATAGAAACATTGTAGATTGAGAAATCTAGCAAGTGCTAGATTTATGTCTACCACAAATACAAGCACATTGCCAACAACAACATTGTAGAGTATAAGAAATCTAGCTTTTTTAATTTTTCTTCCAACACAAACACAAGCACATTTAAATTTGAAATAAATCTAACACATGCTATATTTCCTTCTAGCCCAAACAAAAATACATAACAACATTGTAGGACTAAATAAGTCTAGCGTGTGCTAGATTAACAATATTGCGATGTAAAAGAAAATCTAACATGTGTTAGATTTCCTTTTAAAGCAAACTCAAGCACATAGAAACATTGTAGAGTGAGAAATTTAGCAAGTGCTAGATTTATGTCTACCACAAATACAAGCACGTTGCCAACAACAACATTGTAGAGTATAAGAAATCTAGCTTGTGTTAAATTTGTGTCCAACACAAACACAAGCACATTTAAATTTGAAAGAAATCTAACACGTGCTATATTTCCTTCTATCACAACCACAAGTACATAACAACATTGTCGGACTAAATAAGTGTAATGTGTGCTAGATTAACAACATTGCAATGTAAAAGAAAATCTAACATGTGTTAGATTTCATTTTAGCGCAAACTCAAGCACATAGAAACATTGTAGAATGAGAAATCTAGCAAATGTTAGATTTATGTATACCGCAAATACAAGCAAGTTGCCAACAACAACATTGTAGAGTATAAAAATTATAAACTGTATTAAATTTTCTTCCAACACAAATAAGCACATTCTAGTTTGAAAGAAATCTAACACATGTTATATTACCCTCAAGCAAAAACACAACATAACAACATTGTAGGACTAAATAAGTCTAATGTGTGCTAAATTAACAACATTGCAATGTAAAATAAAATCTAACATGTGTTAGATTTCTTTTTAGCGCAAACTTGAGCACATAGAAACATTGTAAATTGAGAAATCTAGCAAGTGCTAGATTTATGTCTACCACAAGTACAAGCACGTTGCCAACAACAACATTGTAGGGTATAAGAAATCTAGCTTGTGTTAAATTTTCTTCCAACACAAACACAAACACATCTAAATTTGAAAGAAATCTAACACATGCTATATTTCATTCTAGCACAAACACAAGAACGTAACAAAATTTTAAGACTAAATAAGTCTAATGTGTGCTAGATTAACAACATTTCAATGTAAAAGAAAACCTAACATGTGTTAGATTTCCTTTTAGCGCAAACTCAAGCACATAGAAACATTGTAGAGTGAGAAATCTAGCAAGTTGTGACAGATTTCTCACACAAACAATCTCATACTCATCTCCATATCCCTCCACTTACTCATCCCTATCAAGGAGATGCATATACATATTTATAAACCACATCAAGTAAATTGTCTCTCTCACTCGTGTGAAATCCCGGGTCTTTGTAAGATTTCACAAACTCTGCAAATAGAACAAACTCTAACATTATCATCAAGAAATTAAATCCCCCTCTATGCTCACTAAATCTAGAGTTAAGATGGATGTAAACGAAAAGCATGCACCTTAGAAATTTGATCCCTTTGTAGGCTAAAAATAGTTCAGAAGATTTTAATTTGAGGGCTTATATGATTCTTATCAATAATTTAGATAAAGAGTCTTACTTTTTAGTTAACAAATTTTTTTCCCGGAAATTTGAATCATGGTTAGACAAAAATTGTAGTATAAGAAATTTAATTCATGTTCAAGACTTTTTTTTTTTTTTTAACAAAGTCGGTTGCTATATTAATGGCTGAAAAAAAGAGAGTCGGGACTCTTGAGATACATTAGATACCGGTGGCGGCTTGGATCAAAGTATTTACAAAATAGAGACCTCTCCTTGATCCTTGTCCTGCTTGTTCTACTTCTAAAATAACCTGAGCTATTGTAGCTTCTTACTGTTATAGATATTTTTGGGTCCTGCGACTCCAAGCGAAAAATATCCATAATTCAAGGGATTCTTAGTCCTTAAAGATGTTGCATCAACCCCTAAAGGAGAAAGGTCAAAGGATTACAGCTCCTCCCAGGAAGTCCTTCTGAAAAACCACTCAAAACAGGTCAATTTAGGATAAGAGCACTTGCTCCATGGTCTGCCTGCGTTTAAGAGCAGGTAGATACACTGTGCACCTGCGTTTAAGAGCAGGTAGCCCTTCTACAAGGTGCGCTGGGTGGGAAAGTGACAAATGGCAGTGTTGATTTGCGAGGTGGAAAGTCATGGAATCTTCCATAACTCTCTCCTGTGACACTTGCTACTCAAAATTCGACCTTGGATGAGTCATAGATGCTCATTCACCAAGTGGAAGCATGGACTATCAGTTGAGAGGACACTAATCACAAACAAAGAAGCTGACTCATGACCTTGTCAAATGGCTATAAATGGATCCCATTCCATGAGATCCAGAGGTTGGAATTTGGGCTTATTGCAAGGAATTGCTGATAGTTTCTTGAGGAGATTTTTGAGCTTGTTGGGTGATTGCTTTTGTATGAGGTTCTAAGAGAACTCTTTCATGTCAAGAGGATGATGCTGGGTCGGAACAGCTGGTTGTAACTCTCTTGACTTATTTGACTTATTTGATCAGCAATTCCTTGCCCACTGTTGCCCACTGTTTGCAAAGATTTGTTGCTCAGATCCTTGGTATACTTGTTGGAATTGCGGTTGTTGGTATTGCACCAGCCATGGTTGTGACGCCACTTGCTGTTGCCCGATACTAACCGTTTGACCAAGGTGAGGGGTAATAGTACCCGTTTGGGCCTGTGTCATTCCACCAGTTGGCGATTGTGGTTGAGTCGCAAGGTTAAACGGTTGTTGCATTACAACCTGAGATACCTGAGGTTGACATACAACAGGTAGCGTTTGCACTTGCAACACTGTTACAATAGCTGGTGTGGTTGGAATATTCGACATAGGTAAACATTGTTGCATAGAATATACAACACTTGGTTGTTGAGGTAGTGTCGGTACCCAACCGCTAGATGTAATTCAAGCGTAACCTAAATTTTGTTGCGAGCTCCCGTATGGTGGTCCTCCTGTAGGAGTTAATGAAAAAGCATATTGCCCCCCATACGGTGGTAGTCCGGTACTCAAAGGAATAACTTGCCCTTGAGGAGCGGATTGCCCAAATTGACTTCTTGAAAGATCAATTTGTTGAGTCCCAACATAAGAGTTTCCTGGTGCTATACCGGGTAAACAAACAGGAACAGACCATACTGTCGAAAGAGCACCTTGCGGAGCTTCCTCTAGCGACTGAGAGCTAGTAGGAATAGATGGTATGCCGGCGAACATCGTTGGGGTAACAGCAGGAGGTTCTGCCGTCGCTGTATCAGATGACACAGTTCTAGATGTCGACGGTTGTTCAGACATTTCAAGTCTATCCAAAAGATTACCTAGCAATTCTACAGGAGCTTCCGATTGTGGTAGGCTAACTTCCGAAGAAGATGGATACAGAGTGATCCCGACTCCAAATTGCGATGGAGTACTAGATGGAAGATCCTCTACTATCTCTTCGATAGTAATCAAACCAGGTGGAAGAGGTAGACCGTCAGGTCCGTAAAAAATTTCTGGTGCCGAAGAAGGTATGATATCTACAGCGACAGATGTTCGGGGAACAACACTATCTGAACCGGTTACAGATGAAACTGGTTCAGTAACACACGTGTTTACCCTCAAACTAGGATCAGTGATACTGTCCCTCGGTAACTGTAGAACTTCTTCTGTAGAGGCAGGGATACCAGAAATGTTTGGAGTAACCAGAATCTCAGAGGTGGTTGGAACAATAGTTCTAACTTTACCAAGAGATTTAGATCCGGTTAAACGAGTTCGTTTTGCCCGCAGTGGTTTCGATTCTGGGGACAAAGACGGTTGACTCGCTAGTCTCTGCGAACGACGGGGGTTCAATTGACTTTCTTCCACGATTGCGGATTACTCGATCAACTAAAAATAAAAGGGGAAGTATATTTCCGATTTGAATAAATTTTAGACGCTTGGACACAACTTTGTTTTTTCAGTTTTAAAGAGTCGAGAAAAAACAAAAGATGACTCTAGTCGCCTTCGATGTTTTAACGAGCCCGAAGTGACAAATGCTCGGATGGACTTTTTCCGTTATAGAGTCTGAAAAAGGCCAAAAGGAACTGCTCTGGAGATCTAGGTAGAGGGTGTACCAGATCAATCACAAAACTGCAGAATACGTTTTACGGTACGGCAGTCAATCTTCCCGAATGCTGTGTTCGGTGCATTGCGATCGATAAGGCGGCAGACACGGCTTCCTATGGATAAAAGCTTTAATCCTATAGTGGTCTCCCAATATATACGCGACGGTACGTGGGAGCTCAAGTCCGTATTGGCACCTATCGACTCACAGTGGAGGAATCACCCAACCACTCATCGACAGTTACCAGGTTTAAAGACGCTGGAACACGTCTCTATCCTAGACCTCTAGATGTTGTGTTAAGTTCCAAAGCGTTGTTAGATTCATTCAGTTTATTTTAAGGTTGATCTTTCTTATGAAGTTTGCCTTTTGAGGTTCACCGCGTGATGATGGATGTAATTCCTAAATGCAATCTAAAGATGATAAGCAAATTTTATCTTCTTTTCAGATTATGAAAATCCTAGCTACTAAGGGAAAGAGAATCAAATTCTTTTCTCAAAGAGCATAGAGCACACTTTAAAATGCACTTCTTCCTAAATCAAACCACACAAACTGTCTAAAATGCAAATGTACAATGCATGTCTTTCTTTTCCAACTTTCTTTAGTGTATGCAAAAGAAAGCTAAATGTGCAAATTCGAATTATTTCAAAAGCGAAAGCGATTTAACAGTTTCCTTTTTCAAAGATGAGAGAGGGTAGAAAACACTCAACAATTTTCTTTTTGAAAGGAGAAAAAGCTTTGCGACACTTTTAAAAATGCACCAATTCGAATCAAAAGCAAAAGTAGATCATATAATCAACACTTTTAAAGGGTGTTTGGCTGCCTATGGCTGAAAATGACTATTACGACACTTTTCAAACACAAATCGACAGCTTGATTAAACTACTTTTTGCGAAAGAGAGACTGAAAATGACAAAAATACAATTAAAAACACTAACAGTCCTTTGCACATTTGGGGTTGGAATTTATGCAAGGAAAAAATGTTTCTGAACAGAGGGACACTCATCTAAGGCTGCAAAAACAGAGAATAAAACTGAAGGAAGTGAAACTGGGGGCCAAAAATCAGTGGCAAAGGCTCCAAACAGTCCAGCGCACCTGTTACACAGGCTACCTGCGCTTAAGAGCAGGTACTCCCTTCGGGAACTGCGCTTAAGAGCAGGTGGTCAGTTCAGAACCTGCGCTGGCTCAGTGACGAGACTTTTGACTGGCTCCGGGTCACTATTTTCAGTTTAGTTCAGTATTTTAGGCCGTGTAAAAGATCAGTAAGCTTGATAAATAAGGGAGATCTTAAATGAAGGTTCTAAGCTACCATAAAGAGAACAAAATAGAGAGTTTGTAGATTGATTGTTCAACTCATAAACATCCCAGAGATCGACTGAAGTAGCTTTGATCTACTATGCATTCGTAAAACGAATGCAGTTCGAAGGCTATCTGGCTAATCTTCAGACTCCGTCTATGTGTTTATAAGATAAACAATAACAAATAGACAAACAAACTATAAGCAAGTTCTCCCCAGCGGAGTCGCCATTTTTGTTACAGGGATTAGTGTCCACACGGATCTACTCTATCCCACTAAGGTATGGTAGTGCCTTAGAAACAAAACCACAATAAAGTCTAACTTGATTTCCTTTTATATGATAGATCTTTGTTCTTGCATAGTATCTGGTTGCTTTGATTTCGCAGGTATTCCTAAAAGCTGGGCATATAAGCGGACAAGAACCGAACGGCTACAAGAAGGAGGAAGATTCAAGTAAGGAGTTCAAACGGAAGACACAGGTTGACCCCTTCTCTCTTCTTCTATCTATTCATATAAAAGGAAATCAAGTTAGACTTTATTGTGGTTTTGTTTCTAAGGCACTACCATACCTTAGTGGGATAGAGTAGATTCGTGTGGACACTAATCCCTGTAACACTTACATATTGAAACAACCAAAATTGACATTTGCAGAACATTTTTTAATCTATTTCTATGTGACTAATTTGCCTTGCGGTGGATTCCTCCGGCTTTTGATCCACTTCTGCCTGCTTGGCACTTGAGGAGCTTGGGGATTCTTTGTTTCACTTGTCCATCATATATTGCAGGATCGAAATCGATTCTTACGCATGACTGCACCTATTTGACAAGTGGCTGAACTGCTCATGAAGTGAAGCGACTCTATGCAGGAAGAGGTCAATTTCAGCTCGGTATTTATCATTGATGATGCGGTTCTGGTCTTCAATTCTTGTCTCGAAGATCCTCTGCTGATTCTCCAAGATACGCTGTTGAGCCGTGACTTCTTCTAATTTGACTTGCAGGTCCACACAATGCAGACAGTCTTCATTGCGTGCCATACTTGCTGCCGGGAGTGGAAGAAATAAGGAGCAGGTGCGCATAAAATTTGGAATATAACTCACAACACAGGGGGCAGAGAGATTGAGAGCACCACAGCGCGGAGCTGGGCTCTTGATGGCCTGAAACCGCCTGGAGGCGAGGAAGACAGTCAGATGGATAGAGCAAAAGAGAGTTGTCCAGAGGTTCGGATCTCTACACAGAGGGCAGAGACTATCTCTGAAGCAGAAGCGGCAGTTCGAGCAAAAGAGATTTGTCCAGAGGTTCGGATCTCTACACAGAGGGCAGAGACTATCTCTGAAGCAGAAGCGGTAGTTCGATAGACAACACAGCACACGAGAAATCACCTGAGGACAAGTTCGCTTGGAAGCAATAACAGGGAGCAAGCGACGAAGTGAGGAATACTTAGCGTTGATGAATGAAGGAAGGGGGTGAGATATAGGAAGAAGCTAGAGAGTGGTGAGGCGGGAGAAGGACCAACCAGTCACGGGATGAAGGAGGGAATCCTGAGGGCAGACCAGAGAGATGTCCTGGAGGATCCATGAACCAGATCTGAGGAGACATCTGCCAGCAGATTTGATGAGATTGTCAAGCTTAATGAGTATTTTGTGGATTTTGTGTCCTTGCAATATCCTGCTGCCGTAAGCAATCCTGTTGAAAGCCCGAGGAAGATGATTCCAATCGATTCTGTCAGTGCTTTTAGGCTTAACGTTGTTGAGTTTATTTGGAGTCATGGCAAAGGTTGGTAAGTCTCCTTAGAGTTGCAGTTTAGGGTGCCAACTGGCCTTCCACACGCACTGTTGGCGCAATCGTCAGCCCTCTTGTTAAGGTTACGAAGAATATGGTAGTATTGAATGTCATCCATTGCCTGATACAGAATTTGATTGCGTCTGTTAATTTGCTGAAGGAGAGTGTTGGGAGAATCCTGCTGATGGACCATTACGCAGATGACAACAGAGGAATCACCGAATACCTTTGCCTTCTTTATCCTCAGTTTCCCTAACTGAGTTAGGCCCTAAAACAAAGCTAGTGCTTCAGCTCTATTATTTGAGACCTTCCCTAGACCCCACTCATAATGGAGGATGCACTCCTCATTGGCGTTGATAACCAGCCCCCCTGCTCCAGCTGTACCAGGATTTGATTTAGATGCCCCGTCGAAGAATAGATAGAAGCAGTTGCAGTTTTGTATCCAGTTGGCGAACTCCTCTTATTTTAATCTAACTTTCCATGAGCTAGCTTCTGCCTTGCTCTGTGCATCCCTCCTGCTACCTTCCTGTACATTATGATTTTTTTTCCAGAATGTAACTTATGAAATCTCGCTCCTCCACACTATATCTTGTTGCATCTATCTTTCCAGTGGTGTTGATTGAAACAGTTTCCAGAGCAAGGATTTTGGCTTTGTTGCAGGTTATTTGTGTAGTTGAGCTCTTTTCTTGGAAAAATTTTCGATTTCTAGCTAACCAGATACGCCATAGCAAGGTGTGAGGGAGAATGTTCCATACTCTCTTCACCAAGTTGCTTCTTTTTTCTTTCCAGGGGCAACATTTTCTCCATTTGTAGATTGTCTCCGCTATGGTATGCTGAGGTTCCCAAATTAAATTGCCAGTGGAAGACATATTTTCCCAGCATTCAACAGCAAAAGGGCATTCTATGAATAGATGATGCATCGTTTCTTCGGCATTGCAACAGTTGGGGCATCTGGATGGGCCGTTGATGCCTCTTCTTTTTAGGTTCTCTGTTGTTAAGATTTTTCCTTTCAGCAGGAGCCATATAAAAAAAATTATTTTTGGGAGAGCCTCTGATCTCCAAACAATTTTCCAATGGTTCCACAAATTCATCTGAAAGGTGCTATTGCAAAGGTGTTGATGGCCTGCTCTGAATGTATAATTTGTTCCTGTTGAATCCCAGCGAAAACCATCCCTTTCACCTTCCTTGATGGGAGCCTTGCTGTGGAGGAGAGACTTCAAATAGTTGAGGCTGGGTTCGAAAGCGTTGGGGATTTCTGGGAAGGACCAACCAGTCCAGGCATGGGAATGAGGGTCCCAACTGGAAATTTGAGCCAGATGATGGATGCCTCTATTGTTAAGAAATTTGATGACGGGTATGGCCTCTTTATGCATGATCAATGGTTGTTGTCCCTGGACTTTGTCAGTTCCAAAGTTGATGCTGGCTCCCCCCCCTGGAACTTTCGAAATATTTTGAATCATAAGAGGTAGGGCTTTCTTGCATAACCTCCAGATTTTAGTGGAGTCTCTGTTGGGGATATTGGAGTCAAGGAGCTTCTGCCTGTGGAAGTTTAGATATTTGATCTCCAGCACCTTTTTCCACCACGATGAGGGTCCCGTTATTAACCTCCATACTATTTTCGCTCCAAAGGCCAGATTTAAGAACTTTGGCGATCTAATACCAAGACCTCCTCTATCTTGGGTTTGGATTACATGCTTCCAACTGACTAAATTAAACTTGATTTTATCATTCTTCCCCCCTTGCCAAAGGAAGTGGCGAAGTGCAACCTCCAATTTATGGTGAAAAATGGCAGGAGCTTGATATAGAGAAAAACGGTAAAGGGGAAGGGAAGTGATACCTGATTTAAGGAGAATGAGCTAGCCTGCAGGGTTGAGCCACAGTGTTCCCCATTGCTGCACTTTTCTCTTTACCTTGTCAATGATTCCGTTCCAAGTTTCAGCCTTCAAAGGGCCCAAGCTCATTGGCATGCCCAGATAGGAAAAGTGGGTCCATTCCAGCGTGCATGTGACACCAAATATGTTTGCAATGCTATGGATAACCTGATTTGAAGTGTTCCATTCATATATACAGCTTTTGAGCTGATTGACCAAGCCTCCAGAGTACCCCATAAATTGGTCAAGGAGTTTCTTGAATCGCCTTGCTATTGTGGTGGAGGCTCCCCCAATTAATAAGGTATCATCAGCAAACTGTGAGTGATTAATGTTTTTTGCTCCATTCCCAAATTTGATACCGGTTATAAGGCCCACTCTCCGATTGTGGTCCAATGCTTGACTGAAGGATTCTGCCATGAGGATGAAGAGGTAGGGAGAGAGGGGACAACCCTGTCTGAGACCTTGGGAAGATTGGAATGCTTCATCTGGCCTACCGTTGATCAAGGAGGAGATCCAAGGCCTACAGATACAAGCTACAATAATATTAATGAAGGGAGATTCGAAGCCCATCTTTTTTAGGACATCAATAAGGAAGGAATGCCTTACTCTATCGAAGGCATTCACGAGATCGAGTTTTGGGACAAATCCTTTCTCTTTCCTGGATAAACTCGAGTGGATGGCTTCTTGGACAAGGAGAATGGAATCAGTGATATGTCTGTTGGGCAGGAAACCTCCTTGATTTTCAGAAATCAGGGAGGGAAGGAGGGGTTTGAGTCAGGTAGCTAAGATTTTGGATAGAATTTTGTAGGAGGAATTGCAGAGGGAAATGGGTCGGAATCTGGAAAAGGAAGAGCACCGATTTTCCTTAGGTATGAGGGCAAGAATTGTGGAATTGGTGAATCCTCCTATTTTCCCTTTTCTTTGTGCCCATCGAATCATCTTTGTCAGGTCCTTTTTATCAGAGTCCAGAACTCCCTGAAAAAACAGATGGGGAATCCGTCAGGCCCAAGCGCCTTATCAGGGTGTAGACTCCAGATTTCTCTTTTAATTTCCTCTTCTTCAATTTCCTTGCTAAGGTTGTCGTTCTGGAGCAAGTCGGAATAGTCTTCTGCCCCTTTGATTTCAGTTAGGAGGTCCCTGTAGTGCTTGGAGGCAACCTTCCTTATGGTTTCTTGAGTGTTGTGTCGATTTCCTTCGCTATCCAGGATTGTGTTTACATTGTTCCTGAGCTTTCGAGCAGTGGCCTGTTTGTGGAAGTAGCCTGTATTTTTGTCTCCTCCTTGAAGCCATAATTGTCTAGATTTTAAACGCCACTTGGTTTCTTCCTCCCTATTAATGTGACTCAGTTGTGCGCATAATACACTTTCTTGCTCCTTATTTTGCTACGATAATCCATGCTCTTCGATCCTTGACTACACACCTTCTAATTCATTCTTGACTTTCTTTTTGATCTCCTCTGGCTCCTGATAATTATCTTTGGCCCAATATTTTAATATCTACTTGGTTCTTTTTAATTTGGTTTCCCAAATAAAGCATGGTGAACCTTCCACATGCTGGCTCCAGGTCATCTAAACAATTTCTCTGGCTACAGGAATCCGATTCCAAAGAGGGTTGTATTTAAATGGAATAGGGCCAAGAAGACAGTGGGTTTCCAAAGTTAGAGTGATGGGGTAGTGATCAGAGGCAGAGGTATTAAGAAATAGTGTAACAATTAAAGATATTTCCACCAGACTCTAAATTCGAAGAATAGTGTAACAATTAAAGATATTTCCACCAGACTCTAAATTCGAAGAATAGTGTAACAATTAAAGATATTTCCTCATCTCTAGCAACCAGGTATTTTCTTTTACGCTATTCTTATTTTCGCCATTAAATATGGGGGCCTTAATTTTTCTTAGCTTTTCTTTTCTGCTCTTCTTCTAACTTCTCTAAGTGTTGAAAAAATATGGATATTATCAGATTCGATAGTAAAATAATCCCTTTTACTTGTTTTCCTAGCTGAGTGATAGTGTTGATAAGAAACAATTTTGGAGTGACTTGACCTTCCGATACCTCTCATCATAAACCATGCACTTTGCTCATAAGATAATCTGGACTCAGTTTTCTATGTCAATTCACTCTAAATTTTGTTTAAACTCTTAAATATTTGGTTGCTAATATGTTGTTTATCTTTTATCAGCTTTTCATTGTCATCTTTATAGTTGAGAAATTCCAATTTGAGATTTTTGATTCTTTCTTCCAAATCCCTACCCTTAGGTTGGTCCACTACATGATCATTAGTTTTTTTTAACATCATTCATGCTTATGTTTGTAACCCTAACTACTTCCTCTTCACTCTAAGGTCCTTGGGCATATTTTTGACTCCTATATGTTATTAGGAAATTTTCCTTGAAAATTTACTTATAGTGTTTACTAAATATTTTGTTCAAATTGATCATTGACTTAAGAATTCTAGATTTTCCAAGTTGTCCTCTTCGTCAATTTCTTTGTATTGACTATCTACTTGTGTTATTCCAATCCCCGGGCTAAAATATATGACCTTTGAAATATTGTAACCTATTATGACATTTTAACATGTGAAGACTCTTGTAGATTTTCTTCAAAATTTTCCAAAAATTTAACCTTCAATTCAAATTTTTGGGTAGGAAGTTATAATCATCCTGAAATTGTCATTCTAATTATTTGTTATATGCCCAATTCTGATTTGTGAGCTGTAACTTACGGTCTTTTTAAGTTCGCATAATTTTCGTCAAATTCTCCATACCGAGAAAATTCCAATTCTACCTACTTTCCTCAATGTTGTAACTATATTTCAAAATCTATAACTAATTTTCCTGTCAAAAGTACTTGTATTTTCTTGTACTTCCATATTTTGACCTATTCCTTGTGATTCTCACTCTTCTCTTTAGGATTTCCTCGGTTCCTTATTGGAAGTAAACAAGCTTTTTGGCCTCTTTCTCCAACTAGCCAACATGCTAACTTCTTTCTGACCCACACACAATTTCATATATTGTTTTATTTAAGATATATAAATATATATGTTTTTGTTTATATATTAATTGATTTATCCAATTATTAATCTATATATAAATATGAAAATCATTTAAATAACATATAAACTTAACACTTATGGACCAAAGTATATCCCCTCTATGTAAATATTCATAAATAATAAATAAATATGAAACCCAACCCTCAATAGCTCACAGTTCTAGTGACACCCCAAAAGGGTCATACATATAACATATTTATGTTTTTAAATAAATTACACGGAGCCCACCACTTCTCTTTTCATATTGCATGAACGCAAAACAACATATATATAACCCATCTTACAATATTTTAAATAAATTAATAAATGCATTATTGTTGACCCCACGTAACCTCAAGGTTCCCTTCGGTTTATCGACTATTGGTAGTTTAAAATATCAAACAGTCGTTATGTTGGTTGATCTTAGATCTGATAGCTCATATCAACCCTATACAATTTCTAAAATCGTCCTTGGACATCGAATTGTTGGTCCATTAACAAGCTCCTCACAATCTAATATTCCAGGTTCCAAACTCCCTTAGCATGGTTCCAACTCCACATTGACAGAAGGCCCCTAACATCCAACGGTGGATACATGTTGAAAATGGATGGTCAAGACACAATTCGGACCCCCACTCCCTCACTAATGTCATAGGGGTTCGTAATCAATGTTCCAACTCAGGGTTCTTCCCATCATATCTGACGACGTTTATGCAATTTGACATTGGTCATCCAATGGCCAATATCAAATATGACCGCCCCCCCTCTCCCGTTAACAGCATAGTGGGAGGTCCCCTATCACGGTAACACCCTACCCCAACATGGTTCCACAACACATTAATTAACATAGGCTTAGCCCACCTCTATGGCCCCACACCACCCCATGCTACCATGATCAAACTTCATTGACATCATGACCTTCCGGGCCTCACTACACCACATCTACAACCTTCATCATCGTTACTACTCCATCATGCCCTCATGGCCCTGAACTCCTTGAAAAACAATTTTGACCCAACTTCAACCTATGGACCTTAATAGCTCTTGAGGCCCATATCAACAATATTTTATAAAAAGGGTCTTGTAGGTATATTAAACATGTATAATTACATTAAATATGTCATTAAAATTAATCATTCTAAATTATTAGCCATAGCATCATTCTTCACGGGTGTGATATCGAACCATAGCTCTCTCAGGCATAATTAATATTTTCCTTTGAAATTGGCTATAAAATTGAATCAAGCTATCCATACTGTATTTTTTAATTACACTTGAAATTCTAATTCCCTGGTGAATTTTTACGTTCACATTCTTAGGACATTTGTCGAAGACTTAGCAGGAAACCTGTATTTCCTTAATTTTCATCAAACTTTGTCCAATCAAGCCTAAAACCCATCAATTTTTAACCAACAATTCCAGGTCGGGCGCTGTTATACATCTGTATTGGCCTTAGCAATACCAAGAAATGAAATCACAACAAGGTTCCACTGAATTACAGGAGGAATAGCCTAATTGGGATCTCTAGTTAGCTGATTCTGTGAGATTATATGCTACAGGTGTGCAGTATCCAAACCAAAATGAACCTTCAGAGGCCAAGATTTTCTGTGGAGGACAATTCAGATCAAATGACTCATTTTTTTATTCAGATTGTTCAGGCCTGTTTAGGCCAGTTTGGCACCAACCAAGCCCCCACAAGCCAAGTTGAAGGCTGAGTAAAATTTGCTTACAATCAACGGAGACACTAACAATCAGAAGGAAATTTCCAAAGTAGCAACAAGGAAAATCATGTCCCTATAAACAATAGCAGGGAGCAAGAAAAAACCAAGGGACTTACCAATGAATCTGTTGATAAAACACAAATTAAAAACATGAGTTGACTATTCCCAGATCAGAAGACGATCATGCTCAATTGGGAGGGAAAAAATGGAATGAGTGGCTTTAAAATGAAAGGTTGATTTTCCAAACCAGATACCAAAGGAACTTTTGCATATATGTGTGCCCTGTCAGAAGATCAACATGTGCTGGGAAGCATTTCCCACTTCCTGCAGTACGCTATTAGAAAATAATAAATCATCAAAAAGACCATGTTTCATGTGTGCCAACACCCACTTGAAACAACAACATTGCTGCCTCAGGGTTCTCTTTTGCTTCTTCGAATAGCAGGATCATTTTACAAAGCATATCAGCTTTACTTCTAGTTCCATATATGTTAGGTTTGTGCAAAAAAATTGCTTAAAATGGCAGAACGCACGGAAATTCCATATTCTTTCTCGTGGGTACAGAGCGATTTAAAGAGAAATTGGTGAAGGCCCTTGCACATTATTTACAAGTGCCATTGTCAGTTCTCAGCAGTAGGGGCCTTGCCGTAGAAGGAATATTTTGTATCGTGCAACATGCACATATTTTGTATGGTGTGTTGTTGTTCCTTGTATTTTTATAACTAAAACAAAACCTATCTAAGCCGTGTCCAACATGCACCTCGAGGTCACTAAAATAAGAGTTTCGTATCTTGAATTTTAATATCCAACACATCATCCATCTAATTGAACTCAAGATATGCATTCTCGACCTTTGCAACATAGAGATGCATATTAAAGCACAGGTTTAAATGGGCCTAGGCTGCTGTCAGTATGACGCAAACCGAATACAAAGTTTGTATTCAATCAACTTTGGCATGCAGACACTTTTGCACAAAACACTAAGTACTGATGGAACAGCGCCCAACTCACCCGGGATATAAAGCACCTCGCTTCTATCAGGGCATAACTGTGTTCTTGGCAATTTCGGAAGGGTTTTGCATTTCCTCCCTACAGTACAGTACAGTACAGAATCAAGCCCATAGTGATTCCAAATCCTGTCTCATTGCCCAGTCTTTCTAAACTGCACAATCTGGGAGGCTATTTGCATGCGTATCAACTAATAGGACTAAAGAAAGCGATCAAACCTATATCAACTAAGCAAATTGCAAATACTTACAGCCAGGATGAACAAATTCTGTGTAAAAGTATTTTTCATTAACAGAAAAAGAGAGTATATTAAAAACACATGGCAAAAACTGTTTAAAAAAAGTGCACAGGTAATCAAAATCACAATCAGAAGTAGGAAAAAACTTGTATTTTGCATGAACTCTCACTTCCAAAAGGGAAAAATCTGAACCAAAAATTTGTGCTGCTTTTGAAGATTTGTTCTTCTGAAAATCAGACAGAATCCTGTATGTAAATATCGTGCTTGTGAATTTGTAAATCTCCGTGCTTTTAACGAATCGCTGGGTGCATTAATGGAAGTAATCCTTTTAATGATTCCATGTTTTACATTGTCCAGTGACTGGAGCTTCTTCCCTGGTCATCTCAATTTCAGCACTGTGATTTGATACCAGCCTTGATCACAATTCATTGCAAGCTGCATTTTGGGTCTGAGTCAGCCTTTCTTATCTTGGATAACGTGTCTCTCTTATGTAAATATTTATGCTTTTCTAGATGTGCTCTGCTAACACCTATTTTCATGATTGTAAGTACTCACTTGATCCAGAAGGTGATATGAAAGATCTCCCATTCTATCATCAATAATACCAGAATGTCCATGCACATGAATATTCAACAGCAACCCTGGAGCATTCAAGTAAACCTGAGAACCCAAAAGACAGCCAATTGCAAATGAAAACCAAGAGCAAGTAATCTTAAGAATATCTTAGACCAGGTCACTCTCCCAATTTAGCAAAAATGGAGAAAGGTTATAGTAATCATGACATGTGAAGGATCAACATTCTCTTTGCAAAGAAGCCAAGATATGGGAGTCATATATATGGAGTTCTTTACTCAAATGTGCATGGCCTTCCAAGTAACATAACGCTAGATGCCACCAATTGTGAGTATACCTGGCACCCTAAAATATGTCAGTGCATGATCGAACCCAATTTGCAAACTACCTACCATCTGTAATGTATGGATCACTGAACAGTGATAGAAGAGGGAAAAGACTACTTCACATGAATGAACAGCAAGCGTTCCATGAATCCAAACATGTTTTCATAAATAGGATTGCCTCCTTAAAGCAACATTCATGCTGAAACACATGACATAGCTGTACGAAAAACTAATGGAGATCAAAGACATGTTGTAAAATGATTAACACAAATAAAGTAGGTGCCCCCAACCAAAACAAAATACTATTTTTCAAATGCAATGCAAAAAATAAGCCATCAATCTTGGATAAAAAATTAAAATATAGTATGCTAAGTGTCTGCTGTTTTGTGGCACACACCGCATGCTAAGTAATCTTAAGAATATCTTAGACCAGGTCACTCTCCCAATTTAGCAAAAATGGAGAAAGGTTATAGCAATCATGACATGTGAAGGATCAACATTCTCTCTTTGCAAAGAAGCCAAGATATGGAAGTCATATATACGGAGCACTTTACTCAAATGTGCATGGCCTTCCAAGTAACATAACGCTAGATGCCACCAATTGTGAGTATACCTGGCACCCTAAAATATGTCAGTGCATGATCGAACCCACTTTGCAAACTACCTACCATCTGTAATGTATGGATCACTGAACAGTGATAGAAGAGGGAAAAGACTACTTCACATGAATGAACAGCAAGCATTCCATGAATCCAAACATGTTTTCATAAATTGGACTGCCTCCTTAAAGCAACATTCATGCTGAAACACATGACATAGCTGTACGAAAAACTAATGGAGATCAAAGACATGTTGTAAAATGATTAACACAAATAAAGTAGGTGCCCCCAACCAAAACAAAATACTATTTTTCAAATGCAATGCAAAAAATAAGCCATCAATCTTGGATAGCAATTTTAAATACAGCATGCTAAGTGTCTGCTGTTTTGTGGCACACACCGCATGCTGAGACCATGGGTCATCACTTTTGATTGTCAAGCCTTTCCTTGAAGCCAATTCTGCATCCCCCATTCACCCAACCTCCAATAAAGGAAATGAAAGCATTCCATATATATAGTTTTCACCTTGATTTGCTGGCAAAACCTGCCTTGATAAGTCGGAATCTATGAATAGAAAATCTCAGACTCTTCCTTAGGAACTTCTTCCTTAGCTTAAAATGAGAAAGGCAAGCCTACTAAGATGACAATAGGTAGCTTGCGTAAGTTGCCTATGGGGTCTTCACCCTTATGGTTAGGACTTTTCCACCAAGTGAAACTTCGGGAGGTAATACTCCCTCGTGGAAGGTATATCTTTGTTGAGGCTATATATCTCCATTGATCTCCTTCAATTTACCGGGTTTTCCTTCTTGGAATAATCTACTTGTTATGTCTATTTTATGTCATTTAATTTCTTTTTGATCTTGTACTCATCTTACATTTCATTTCATCTCATTTTTGAGACAGAAGTTTCAATTTCAATCTCTAAACTTGGCATAAATTATAACTGTGTTCTTGGCAATTTCGGAAGGGTTTTGCATTTCGGGCCTGGGAGTCCTCAAATCTCAATGGGTGTCAATCCATTATGTGGTGCCATTGGTAGGGACAGATTTTTCACTTGGAAGAATAGATCTAACATCACTTCAAAATCTTATATTTTAAAGCAAGATGGATAATCAGTGATCATGTGTTTTGTATAACTTCACTCTAGACACCATAGCTTCATACGGCATTCTGACATAGCCCCACATAGCTGAGGAACCTTCAACACAGACCCGAGACAGTAGTATGCCTAGCAAGGGGGAAATAAAAAGTAAATTGATCGCTTGCTTTATGTTTATGTGTTGGAAAGAAGGGGCTAGTAGTAAGATAGCCCACCACGGCTACACTTAGATTTCATTATATTTCCATATACAGCAAAGCAAAAAATTCTATAAGCAATGGACCACCCTTACAACAGAATTGGTTCCTTGCCCGGATGAAAGGTTTATAAAAAGGTTGTGACTGGACTTCGACTTCCTAGCTAGATAAATAGAAGAGCCTCTGGTATAGACCCCTACAGGGGAGAGACATTTTAATCAAGAGAAGGAAGAAAGCGCAAAATTATAATCTCTTCTGACAGTAAAACATTTATAATCTCTAAATCTCGTATCTTTTCCTTCAGTATTATGGATGAGTGCTGCTGTCACCCAAATCCCCACTCTTTAAGCCCAGCTACCTCCTTGATGGCTATGAGAAGATTCCTTTAGAATACCTCACCCAATCAATAAGAACAATGCCTTAAATTGGATCTATGGGTGAAACAGAGGAGTTAACTATTTGTTGTCCTACTGGCTGACTTTTAGTCATCAATCCCTTTGACCTATTTTGGTGTTTCGTGGACACTGACAGAAGTTTCAATTTCAATCTCTAAACTTGGGTGTCGAAGTTTAAGAGGCTTGCTCACTTCGACACCCATTGCTATGGTAAATTAGGAAATGCTTTTATGGTAGACCAAAAGCATAGATTTATGTCATATCAAGACACTGAAAAATGCACCTACAGACATAGTTTTAAAACTACTCAGATTTTGACTCAATCACCTATCATCTCAGGTTTTGACCCTGCCTCAGATCAACTCAAATTCAGTGACTTGGATTGATTCAGGACAATTCAGATCAAATGACTCATTTTTTTATTCAGATTGTTCAGGCCTGTTTAGGCCAGTTTGGCACCAACCAAGCCCCCACAAGCCAAGTTGAAGGCTGAGTAAAATTTGCTTACAATCAACGGAGACACTAACAATCAGAAGGAAATTTCCAAAGTAGCAACAAGGAAAATCATGTCCCTATAAACAATAGCAGGGAGCAAGAAAAAACCAAGGGACTTACCAATGAATCTGTTGATAAAACACAAATTAAAAACATGAGTTGACTATTCCCAGATCAGAAGACGATCATGCTCAATTGGGAGGGAAAAAATGGAATGAGTGGCTTTAAAATGAAAGGTTGATTTTCCAAACCAGATACCGAAGGAACTTTTGCATATATGTGTGCCCTGTCAGAAGATCAACATGTGCTGGGAAGCATTTCCCACTTCCTGCAGTACGCTATTAGAAAATAATAAATCATCAAAAAGACCATGTTTCATGTGTGCCAACACCCACTTGAAACAACAACATTGCTGCCTCAGGGTTCTCTTTTGCTTCTTCGAATAGCAGGATCATTTTACAAAGCATATCAGCTTTACTTCTAGTTCCATATATGTTAGGTTTGTGCAAAAAAATTGCTTAAAATGGCAGAACGCACGGAAATTCCATATTCTTTCTCGTGGGTACAGAGCGATTTAAAGAGAAATTGGTGAAGGCCCTTGCACATTATTTACAAGTGCCATTGTCAGTTCTCAGCAGTAGGGGCCTTGCCGTAGAAGGAATATTTTGTATCGTGCAACATGCACATATTTTGTATGGTGTGTTGTTGTTCCTTGTATTTTTATAACTAAAACAAAACCTATCTAAGCCGTGTCCAACATGCACCTCGAGGTCACTAAAATAAGAGTTTCGTATCTTGAATTTTAATATCCAACACATCATCCATCTAATTGAACTCAAGATATGCATTCTCGACCTTTGCAACATAGAGATGCATATTAAAGCACAGGTTTAAATGGGCCTAGGCTGCTGTCAGTATGACGCAAACCGAATACAAAGTCTGTATTCAATCAACTTTGGCATGCAGACACTTTTGCACAAAACACTAAGTACTGATGGAACAACGCCCAACTCACCCGGGATATAAAGCACCTCGCTTCTATCAGGGCATAACTGTGTTCTTGGCAATTTCGGAAGGGTTTTGCATTTCCTCCCTACAGTACAGTACAGAATCAAGCCCGTAGTGATTCCAAATCCTGTCTCATTGCCCAGTCTTTCTAAACTGCACAATCTGGGAGGCTATTTGCATGCGTATCAACTAATAGGACTAAAGAAAGCGATCAAACCTATATCAACTAAGCAAATTGCAAATACTTACAGCCAGGATGAACAAATTCTATGTAAAAGTATTTTTCATTAACAGAAAAAGAGAGTATATTAAAAACACATGGCAAAAACTGTTTAAAAAAAGTGCACAGGTAATCAAAATTACAATCAGAAGTAGGAAAAAACCTGTATTTTGCATTCTGAACCAAAAATTTGTGCTGCTTTTGAAGATTTGTTCTTCTGAAGATCAGACAGAATCCTGTATGTAAATATCGTGCTTGAGAATTTGTAAATTTCCGTGCTTTTAACGAATCGCTGGGTGCATTAATGGAAGTAATCCTGTATGTAAATATCGTGCTTGTGAAGAATGGCTGGGTGCATTAATGGAAGTAAATTTAACAGCTGAGAACTGCATATTTATTAATTCATTACAGCCCGAACTGTCTGATGACATCAGATTAGATATCAGATGGAGTGGTAATCAATACTTAGTTTACTAACTACTTTTACCTAGTTCACTAACTACTTTCACCAAATTTAATAGCTTATATTTACTGACAAAAACGTGCATGTAGATAGATATGGAGTATATGAATGAAAATTTTCAAATTTTAGAAAAACATGTATATTTTTTATACGGAAAAAATAGTATTCGATCAAATTATAAGTAAAAGTTCAATTCTCATGTAATGAAAAATCTATTTTTTATTTTTTATTTTTTTTAATGTTAAATAATATATTTAGTAATTATTAAAAGAAAAAAAAAAACAGATTTTTCAATTTTTTTATTTATGTTAAATAATAAATTTAATAATTATTAAAAAAAAACAAAAAAAAAAAAGATTTTTCCTTATTTCAAATAAGGAATTACTTCAAACACACAATTTAGTAATTATTAAAAAAATTAAAATTAGAGATTTTTTTTTTAATACAAATAAGGAATTTAAGAATTTGTTAATTATTTTTTGTCTCTATTTTTCTAGCAATATATACTTGTCTCATATAAAACCTCATGCAATAAGTTTGGTAACACCCTTGAAATAATATTTACTCTAGTTTATTAAATATTTTGTATTTCCACTTTTCAACTTCAGTGACAAAGAAATAATAAATTTAGTTAACAATGAGTAAAATCCATCAAAAGTGTTGCCTAAAGTCATAGTTATTTGATCTATTACAGATGATGAAACTATTAGTGAAATGAAAGATTTCAATATGTGACATAGTAATCAAGATAATTTATAAGAATTCTTACCTATAACTATTCATGTGATACATAACTTTGGTTCCATTACAAGAGATATTGAATAATTAGGCCATGTTCATTTTAGCAATGATATAAACAATAATGTTCATTTTAGCTTACCTATTCAATTAATTTGGCTATTATATCCACTATCGACCACTTGGGAAATATCACATTAGTTTAAAACTTGCTTACTCGGTCTTCACATAACCAAACAATGGGTCATCAATTAACACAATTACCTTTCCATCATCTACCTTATCCATCTGCCAGATCACTAAGCTGCTATCCCCCCAGGACACTTAATGCTCTATACATACTTACTATCTCGATACTCGACACCTAACATACAGACGAGCTTGTAGATTGAAGCCCTAATGTCTCAATACTCGATATCTTGAAAGGCCAATGGTCGGGCTATCAAGCGATCAGGCCCTCAGAAGAGGCTAAAGAGTGTCATTGATACTAATTAGTTGATATATTAACATCCAAAAGCCCAACATCCATGTCATCGCTATATGGTTACCACCTATACATCACCTCGGTGCCTAGTCAACCTTCCATTGCCATGTCAACATGCCACATCACTTACCACATTGGTATGCCATGTCATCTAGACCCACATTGGTGCCACATCATAATGAGACGTTAGCATGTCAAATCAACTGCCACACAATTGACTGTTGTATCCCCAGATCCACGTCCACTCACCACATCATTATTCTATTGATACCAAGGTTTCTTGTTGGTGACTAGTGTCCTACTTACTAATGTCTACTACCCAGTATTGTGCCATTTTGATAGGTTGATGTACCAACAACTAATACATTGCATTAGTGTTGGTTGACCTCAAGGTGTCCTTAACACAGTTAGCCCGAAATTTGACCTCTCGATGGACTATAGTCCCCAACCATCAAGTGAGAGTCCTTGAACCCTCTATCTCCATGAGCTAATGGATAATGGAGGGTGATATGCTAATATCGAGGACATGTTTGACATGGAATCTAGGTTAGTTGGGGATTTTTGCACAATTAAGTGATGGGGAGCACTATTTTCCATCATTATAAACCATAGGTATATAGATGGTGTATGGGTGTTAATGTGAGGATAATTTTGCCCGACAAGGATGGCTTTGTTTGGGTCCTTGGACATCATCTAAGGAGAAACACCATTATCATGCTAGGGTCTAGTACGAGTGGTTTTTAAGGCTTAGTAATAATACAGACTATGCACATGGTACAAAACCACCCTCCAATGCCTCTAAGGTGAATAGTTGGCCTAGTGGTACTCATGGAGACCATCTAAGGGATGGTTCTTAGGCCCTTGAACATTTTTCAAGGATGAAAACTAGTCCCTGAGGGCCTAAAAGAGGTGTAAGATAATGGTCATGGTCCATGTATAAGCTCCCAAGCCACTTCAATACAACACCTACAAAGCAAATATTTTCCCCACGTATGTTGTATGGACAATGTTTATTTCCCTTTAGTGGTTAATTCCTATTGAAAAGTGTTTGAAATTTTTCATGTTATATGTTGATGCCTATTGCTACACTTTTTATCTTTCAATCTCTATTCTTCTAGTAATATATACTTGTCTCATAGACAACCTCAAGCAATATGCTTGGTAACACCCTTGAAATAATATTTACTCATTTATCAAATATTTTGTATTTCCACTTTTCAACTTTAGTCTAAATCTTGTTAACAATGAGTAAAATCCATCAAAAGTGTTGCCATAACAACAAATGGTTGTACAAGATTCTCCACCTCCTCCTATGGGTAATGCGGGGAAATGGTAATATGGTCCTAATAACAATGCGTAGGTCCTCATGTTAATTCTCACATTTATTTTACCACGAGAGAAAAATCATATGACCCTGTTGTTCAAAAAAAAAGTATGCTATAGTGAGTCCCTGATGCTACCATCCAACAGGACGAGTACGTCATCCACGAACAGCAGGTGTGTGAGGTAACACTCATCCGTGATCTTGAGCCCACTGAGAGATCCTTCCCTTTTTGCAAAAATGATTAAGCGACTCAGGCCTTCCATAACCATGAGGAATAATAGGGGAGATAGGGGGCAGCCTTGTCGGAGTCCCCTTTCGGAATGAAAAAAATGTGAGGCAGATCCATTTATAAGAATATTGTAGAGGGTGTGGTGATACATGCCATGATCCAGTTGATGAGAGGGAGAGGGAAGCCCAGATGTATGAGCAGCATTTTAATATATAGCCAGCTGACCCGATCGAAGGCTTTAGAGAGGTCAATCTTTAGGAGAATACATTTGAGGTGCTTGGACCAGATGGAATGAAGAGCTTCCTGGGCGGATCCAATGGCTTCATGGATCTGTCTATTCTCAAGGAAGGCAAATTGCTGGGGTGCAATGTGTTTAGACAGAATGGGTTTGAGCCGGTTTGCAATGATCTTGGATATAATCTTGTAAAGGACATTACACAAGGATATGGGGCGAAAGTCATCAAACGAGGATGGGGAGTCAGTTTTAGGGATAAGGGCAATGAACGTAGAGTTTATAGCATGATATAGACACCCAGATGTTCTGCTTTCCTCTACCACCCTGAGTAGGTCCTGTCCCAGCAAGTCAAAAAAGGCTAAATAGAATTCAATAGTCCAACCATCCGGCCCAAGGCTCTTGTCTTTTTTGAACCATTTTAAAGTGCTCTCCAGTTCCTCCATAGTGACAGGAGCCGTAAGATCAGCCGAGTCCTCCTCGTTTACAAATCTAGGGAAATGATTAGCCACATTAATGATCTCTGCCAAATTTGTGCCTGGTGTGCTTCTGTAAATGCTTCTGAAATGAGATGTTCCAAGCTGGGAGAGCTTGTTGAAGGAGTCTGCGAGGCCCCCTTCTGGTAGAGGGAGATTCCAAATAGTATTTGCCACTTTCCTTCCCTTTGCATAATTATGAAAGAACCTTGAGTTTTCATCCCCTGCTTTCAGCCAGATTGCTCTACTTCTCAATCTAAGAGATTCTTCCCTTAGTCTGAAAATATTTGTCTTCTGGTTTTCCAGCTCAATCAATCGGGCCTTGTCTGCTCTAGTGTTAAATCCCAAATTCCGTTCATCTAAGAGAGAGCTTAACTCTGCTTCAATATGTGTGAGCTGGGCAGTATCCTTGATGTTTTTCTCCTTGGCCCAGATAATGACTAGATGCTTCGAATCAGCTCTGTAAGGTTTTTACAAAACCCCTTCGCCAGTGATGCTTCTTTGTCGATAGAGTGTGCCTTCCAGAAATCTGTGACCAATTTCATGAAGTCTTGGTCCTGTAGCCACGAATGGTTGAATTTGAATGGGGCTTTAGGCTTTCGATGAGGGCCAAGAATCTCCAACAGTATTGGGGAGTGATCAGATATACCCCCCGATCCAACCCATTGTTTATAGTGATGTAAATGATGAAGCAGGGGGCCTTTCAGTAGAAATCTGTCCAGTCTGCGAGCCAAAGCTGCTGCGCCCACCCTTCTGTTCCTCCAAGTAGGCATGGGTTTCTGCATAGGGACATCAATAAAGTCTGTCTGTTCCAAGGTATTTTTCATGAACTCGGTGATGGCATCCACCTGAGCCAAAGAACCCCAGGGTTCGCTGAAGCCCAAGGAAAAATTTAGATCTCCCCCCAGGATGCTGTGGTCAGATGCCATTAAAGTAAGATTTAGGAGGTGCCTCCAAAACGACTCTCTCTGGTGGCAAGGGCCATATATATTCACAATTCAGAGGGCTTGACCGAGTTCCATAGAGAAAATATCCATTCCCAAGAATCCATTTCCACCCCAGGAGGCATCAACCCTGATGTTCCTAGGGTTATATTCGAGCGCCAGTCCCCCAGATCGCCCGATAGCATCAATTGCCAAAAACTTCCATTTTGGTGCCAGAGAATGTAAGGATTGAGAGATAGCCTCGGCCGAACCAAGAGTCTCTTGGAGGAGAATAATATCAGGCTGTTCAACCTCAAAGAGTCTCTGAAGGGCTAGTTTTTTGGGGGCACTAGCCAGACCCCGACAGTTGAAAGATAAGCTTTTCATGGGGGAACCCTTCGAGGGGTTAAGGGTGCTCTAAGGACCCCTTCAAGAGTGGATTGTCGACCAGATGCGACCTCCGCCCCAGCTCGCCTGATAGCTTTTGACAGATCAGATTTCCTACCTCTGGAGGACAGAGGTCCCATTCCCAGGGAAACAATACCCAAGCCGACCTGAGGTCCAGCGGCATCCGCATTGTGAGTGCGGGGACGCAGAGAATAAGGGTGGGAGGTGGACTGCTTGGGGGAAGACAGCGAGGAGGATGAGGATGAGGCTGGCAGAGTTGGAGGGGCAGTGGAGGCTATCATGGGGGGGGACGATATAGTGCAGTGAGCCATGGTGCACGATGCATTTGATATAACCAAAGAAGAGGAGATACCAAATGAAAAGGAGGAAGGGTTAAGAGCGGTACCCGAGACCTGAGCGGCTGCTGCTGCGGCCCGAGCCCTAGTCAATGGAGGCGAAGACGAACCGAGCCCCTTCGTCCCTGCTTTTATTGGGGTAGCATGTGCTGTTGCGATCCCCTGTGATGGGCGAGGAATGACAGGGGAAGCTCCTCTAGAAGGTATATGAACATATTCCTTTCAGATGTCGAAAATTCCATGAGCATGGGCACCTATTTAGAAACTGCCCTCTCAGCAAAATAGAGAACAAAAGTAAGGCGAACACAAAGAAAGATACTAAAGGCTTTCACAAAGTGGTTCATAAAGGAAAAGGGGGCAGGAGGGGGCTAAAGCAGCAGCAGATAGAAGGACCACAGACTAATCTAAATAGGTTCCAAGTTCTCGAAGAAGAAGAAGAGATAAGAAAGATAAATCAGGTAATGGAAAGAAGCCCAGGGGAAAAGGAGAAAGAGGAAGACACAGCTCAAACACAGGATAGTATCAAATAGAAAGAGACTATGATGAGCGATGCAGAACCAAAGATGGACCAAGAAATGACCCAGAGTGAGATGGAAATGGAAGATCATGAACTACAAGAGATTCTTGACAGGGAACACCTAGATCTGGAAGGATTCTTGAAACAGGGGACCATGAGTGGGGTAGACTTTTTACCGCCAGAAGATTTTAATAGGGTACAACAGCTGTTCCTATGGAAAACTCAGGCTATAGGGCTGGACAGACAAGGAAAAAGTGAAAGGCAGGGCAATGAAGGTGTGAAAACCATGAAAAACACACCAAGATTAGCTCCCAGAATTTCAGGAAAGAAAAGAGGCAGGAAAAAGCAGAACGAGTTATTAATGGAATGTGGAAAGCTAATGATAGATTCAGGTAAGATGAAAGATCTAACCAGCTACTCCTTTACAAATCTTTAATAATGAAGTTTACATCTTGGATAGGTGCACTTTTCAATTTTCCAACTTCTCCTTAGCATCATTGCCATCCAATATCACGTTTAGCATATTCACCTTCACATTACACTGTTTCTTGTAGAAAAATAAGGACACTTGTAGCAGTTTGCAACCCGACTTCTAAGCTTGCCCAAATTCACACGAAACACATGATTTTCCTTAATGCTCTATACATACTTACTGTCTCGATACTCGACACTTAACATACATACGAGCTTGTAGATTGAAGCCCTAATTTCTCAATACCCGATATGTTGAAAGGCCAATGGTTGAGCTATCAAGCCACTGGGCCCTCAGGAAGAGGCTAGAGAGTGTCATTGATACTAATTAGTTGATATCTTAACATCCAAACGCCCAACATCCACGTCGTCACTATATGGTTACCACCTATACAACACCTCGGTGCCAAGTCAACCTTCCATTGCCATGTCAACATGCCATATCACTTGCCACATTGGTATGCCATGTCATCTAGACCCACATTGGTGCCACATCATAATGAGACGTTAGCATGTCAAATCAACTGCCACACAATTGACATGCGATATCCCCGGGTCCACATCCACTCATCACATCATTACTCTATCGTTATCAAGGTTTCTTGTTGGTGACTAGTGTCCTACTTACTGATGTCTACTACCCAATATTGTGACATTTTGATAGGTCGATAACGAACAACTAATACATTGCATTCGTGTTGGTTGACCTTGAGGTGTCCTTAATACAGTTAGCCTGACATTTGACCTCTTGATGGACTATAGTCCCCAACCATCAAGTGAGAGTCCTTGAACCCTCTATCTCCATGAGCTAATAGATAATGTAGGATAATATGTTAATATCGAGGACATCTAACCTAGACTAGGTTAGTTGGGGCTTTTTGCACAATTAGGTGATGAGGAGCACTATTTGCCAGCATTATAAACCATAGGTATATAAATGTTGTATGGGTGTTAATGTGAGGATTTGCCCAACAAGGATGACTTTTGTTGGGGCCTTGGACATCATCTAAGAAGAAACACCATTATCATCTTAAGGCCTATGAATGGTTTTTAAGGTTTAGCAATAATATAAACTATGCACATTATACAAAACCACTTCCCGGTGCCTCTAAAATGAATGGTTTATAAAATGCAAATGTATGTTTATATAATTTATAGGATGCACAGGTTAGTTAATATTATATGGTTTGTATTAATAAAATAAATGGACAAATTAATAGAACTGCTGGCAAATCAACATTTAAAAAATTATTATGATGAAGACTTTTCAAACAATTTTATGGGAAAATTCAATTAATAGAACTGTTGGCAAATGAACCTTTAAAAAAATATTATGAAGTAGACTTTTCAAACATTTCTGTGAGAAAATTTAAAATTTTGTGGGAAAATTTGGGCTTGGCGCCAATCGGCTGTTCGTTTCTCCTTGTCTCGAAGTCCCACCGCCTGAACATTCTCTTCCAACGATTGATTAAGGTGTGGCTGTCAGGGTTCACACCCAGTGGAAAGCTTATTTTCTGAACCAGCTGTCTTATATTATTATATGATATTTGGCAAGGTGGGCTCTATAATATCTGGTATTCAACGATTTGGAAAACTTTTGAGCAGACAGATCAGTGTGCTTTGAGGAGCAATAGCCAAGACAGGTTTACCAGCTCTGCATTTACTACTATTTTTTCTGTGAGGCCGATCTTCCATAGTTTTTGCCCAAAACAGGTATGTGTTTTAGCTTTCTCTTTGTTTTCTTAAAAAATAGCTCCTTGAAGATAGGGTGTAGAAACTGCAGGCAAAATTAGAGACAGGGACCATAGCAGCTTCCTCCCACTCCAGCGAGAATCATCACATCCCGTCGTATACCCTACCGGATTCCCAGTCGTTGCAGATTTCGTCATAACCTGTCATCTCAGGGTTAAAATTATATTAAAACACCCGGGACTATTGGACTTCAAAAAAATCATAAAAATTTTGTTCTTGGCACTTCTGCACTTGCTAAGACAGCGATGAAGGAGAAAATACTGGTTGTGGCTGAGCAGTATACGGATATCTACACCAAAACCCAAAACTGGTTGAATCTAGCCGATCTTGCATTGCAAGACCTTGATAGGGGTATACCGATTTTATCAATAGGATGCATATGTTTGTGTAGTTTTTTTATTGTCTTAATCATATGACGAAAACCAGAGTACAAGAATATGGGTTTCAATGCTTTGCAACCGTTGAGTTCTTGAGGCTCGGTTGCAACTTGGAGAACTAGGAATATTTTGAGAAGAGTATATATATTCTTTTCAATCCATGTCCTTGCCTTGCAGGACATTGAGGGGTATATAGATTCTTCTCAATGGAAAACAGTTGCCGTTTGTGTGGTTGTTTATGATCTTGCCATTTATTCACGTTTTTTTGTAATATGTAAAAAGTTGCAACCTCATTAAATGACATTTACACAGCTAGAATACACCAGTGCTACCTCTAGAGAGATAAAATCAGCTGCGTTCATCTGATTCCTCAGTGCTCAAGATACTGGCCCATTGTATAAACATAATCGAAGGGAATATCCTTCGCTTTGACAAGTGAAATAGCTAGTAAACTCAAGGCAGCAATATCAAGATGAGTCCATATGTGCTACATTATTAGATTAACTTGGTAAACTGATATCCTGTTGCCTGTTCAGATTGTTGGGGCTACCTTTAGATTCTTTCTTTTTGATTGTACAGACTTTAAACACATACCCAACCCATTTCCTTGTAAGCGTTACTAAGCATAGGATGATAATATGGGGCATTTTCTTGGATCGGATTCCAGCTTAGTTATTTCCTCTGCTTTTGGGCATATGTAAAGTTAAGTGCATTTTAATGGAATGTGATTGCTTGTTTCTGTGTTAAGATATCTGCAAATTTCCTTGCTGACACTTTCACATCAATGTAAGAGAAGTCCTTATAATCAAATGGGTATTTATCCCAGGAGTTTATTCTTGCACATTCTCACACTTTCAAGGCTTGCATATGTGCCATAAATCATAGACAAGTACCTAGACTTGGAAGAAAACTCAAAGTTAGAACCTCTTTTGACAGCGTATAGGTCCTCCTCATAAGACAGTTGTAGAGACTTCTCCCTTCAATGCGGTTGGGCTTTAAGACTACCGCTAAGACGCGCTAGGTCTCCTTACTTGAACAACACCTAAAACACATCCTTTAGGACTGTGTATTTAGTCTATTTCTTATTGTGGATTAGGGGTTCATTTAGGCTCCCTTTGACTGCCTCTTAGATGTGAATAGAAGACTGCAGCTAGGGCTCTTTTGGAGCTTCCTTTGACAGCGCATGGAAGCCTCCTTGCTGTGATGAAGAGCCTTCTTTTGGGACATCGAAGGAGCCTCTCTTCACTGTGATTTAATCCCTTTAGGACAGCATATAAGGCTTGCGGCTAGGGCATGTTGTACAGCAACTAGGGCTCCTCCAAGGCTGTCCTAAAGGGCTCTTTAGATGAATCCTACACCTCTTGACAAGACTGTCCTGTTGTGCCACTGCTGCACTATGTCATGGCTGTCCCGTTGTGCCACTACTGCACTATGTCATGGTTGTCTCATTGTGCTTTGCCATACCATAACAACACCATGAATTTGCCACACTAAATACTAGTTGTCCCATGTTGTACCATTGTACCATTGCTGTCCCGTTGTGCACTATATGCCATTGACCATTGTTGTCTCATTTTTGTAACATATGCTGCACCAAGTTGCCTTTGTTGTCCCATTGTTGTATCATTGCAGCACCATGTAGCATTGTTGTCCCACTGCTGCAACAAACTTCTTGCTATCCATACTGCTGCACCATTGTTGCAGCATACATTTTGTTGTCCATTCTGCTGCACCATTGCTGCATCATACATCTTGTTGTCCATACTGTTGCACCACTGTTGCACCATACATCTTGCTGTCATCGATAATACTACTATGGTCCCTAACCCCATTTCCCTGCTCATTAATCAGATGAGAGGTACTTCCAATGAGTCTCAGATTGCATGGGTAGGATGCCTCGATAGGGGAATTGATCATCTATCCTACAGGAGAACTAATCATCCTGGCTCACAGGAGAATGAATCATCCTATCCCAAAGTCACCTTGGGGTATTACAAGGGAAGGCTAAGCTATTCATCTTGTACACAGTGCACCATTAGGGGAGGGTGAGTTGCCCTATGGTCGTGTGTTGCTCCAGTAAGTACCCCAAACCCCTTAGATCTCCCAGAGCTCAATGCATGCAACATGCAGGACCCTTATACGAAGGTCTCTCAACGACTCCAGGTTGTTCGGGAAAGTCACAGATTTGACCTTTCCCCTGGGCTTTGACAAAATGTTTGCAACCTGTACATCAGTCTCAATGCGATGGAGCCTCCTCGCTCATCGACTTACCATATTCTAGATAAGTTAGTATTTGATGTCTATCTACTGGAGCAATCATCGAATACAGGATTTCTCAACAATCGAATCCCCCCTGGTTGTCACAGAGGATCACAGTGTTATTCATCATTTGTACAAACAACGCACTGAAGAGCTTCCACAACCAGGCAACGTCACACAAGATCATACTCGTAGCTATGTATTCGGTCTCGGCGGTGCTTATAGCAATCGACTTCTGCTTCTTGCTCATCCATGATATCGAAGCAGAATCCAAAGAGAACTAGCACTGAGAAGTTCTCTAGTGATCCTCCCCATAGCCTGCCCAGTCAACATTCGAATAATCATGCAGCTTCATATTTCAGGCAGTGAATCTCAATCCATGAGAGATTGTGCTCCGAAGATATCTCAAAAGGTTCTTGGCACCAATCTAGTGAGGCTCAACCAAATATGAGCTCACCATGCTAACTATAAAACATATATACGGACAAAAGTTCACCAAGAACATCAATGCAAATGAGTTTATGAAACTTAGAGGCATTTCCCAAATCTGGTCTAGCATCATCACAATATAACTTCTGAAAGTTAAGATCCTCGAGGTAGTCACGGTCTTGCAGTTTACCATTCCACATCCGGAATCCAACTCTCTCTTACTTTTGCAAGTGAGAGGGTCTGCACCTATCAGAAATAGGTCGTTCTTTGAAGGTGTCGGTATGAGAGGTCTATCATCCACAATCTTCAAACAATGGTTTGGATTGGCTTCACTCTTAGTGAATCTCAGCTTCATCTGACAATTATCAATCCTCTCATATCAAACCCGGGGTGATTTGCTTCAAGCCATAGAGGGCAGCGTATTTGATGCAGAGGCCCAGAGAGGCCAGCGTATTTGACGCAGAGGCCTAGAGAGCTAACGCAGGGCCTCCTGGGGTTGACACAGGCCTAGATAGGCTGACGCAGGGCCAACGCTGGGCAAGGAGAGGCTGACGCAATCCAGATTGGGCAGACGCTGGGGTTTCAGTGCAATTCTGTGCTGAGGAGTTGCCAGAATGATTATCTGAGGTTTCAGCCAGGAGATCTGTGAGAAACTGTGAGGTATTACTGCTAAGGAAATTCTCTGTTGGGTAGGCCAGTTTTGACACCCAGATTGTACTCTTATATTGCTTAGTAAAAAAATCCCTCAGATAGCTGCACCGGTTTTCCCGCATTGGGTTTTTCCGGGGACATTGGTCCAAAAATAACGGTGTCATATGGTGTGTTTGTTTCTGTTTCTTTTAGTAGCCTTTTAGTAGCCTTTTGTGTTGTAAAAAACACCTCTTATACTCCCTTTTTCTTCAACTAGCCTTTTGATAGTAATATATACGAAGGTCTCTCAACGACTCCAGGTTGTTCGGGAAAGTCACAGATTTGACCTTTCCCCTGGGCTTTGACAAAATGTTTGCAACCTGTACATCAGTCTCAATACGATGGAGCCTCCTCGCTCATCGACTTACCATATTCTATATAAGTTAGTATCTGATGTCTATCTACTGGAGCAATCATCGAATACAGGATTTCTCAACAATCGAATCCCCCCTGGTTGTCATAGAGGATCACAGTGGTATTCATCATGTGTACAAACAACACACTGAAGAGCTTCCACAACCAGGCAGCGTCACACAAGATCATACTCGTAGCTATGTATTCGGTCTCGGCTGTGCTTAAAGCAATCGACTTCTGCTTCTTGCTCATCCATGATATCGAAGCAAAATCCAAGGAGAACTAGCACTGAGAAGTTCTTTGGTGATCCTCCCCATTGCCTGCCCAGTCAACATTCGAATAATCATGCAGCTTCATATTTCAGGCAGTGAATCTCAATCCATGAGAGATTGTGCTCCGAAGATATCTCAAAAGATTCTTGGCACCAATCTAGTGAGGCTCAACCAAATATGAGCTCACCATGCTAACTATAAAACATATATACGGACGAAAGTTCACAAAGAACATCAATGCAAATGAGTTTATGAAACTTAGAGGCATTTCCCAAATCTGGTCCGACATCATCACAATATAACTTCTGAAAGTTAATATCCTCGAGGTAGTCATGATCTTGCAGTTTACCATTCCACATTCAGAATCCAACTCTCTCTTACTTTTGCAAGTGAGAGGGTCTGCACCTATCAGAAATAGGTCGTTCTTAGAAGGTGTCGGTATGAGAGGTCTATCATCCACAATCTTCAAACAATGGTTTGAATTGGCTTCACTCTTAGTGAATCTCAGCTTCATCTGACAATTATCAATCCTCTCATATCAAACCCGCAGTGATTTGCTTCAAGCCATAGAGGGCAGCGTATTTGACGCAGAGGCCCAGAGAGGCCAGCGTATTTGACGCAGAGGCCTAGAGAGCTAATGCAGGGCCTCCTGGGGCTGACACAGGCCTAGATAGGCTGACGCAGGGCCAACGCTGGGCAAGGAGAGGCTGACGCAGTGCAGATTGGGCAGACGCTGGGGTTTCAGTGCAATTTTGTGCTGAGGAGCTGCCGGAATGATTATCTGAGGTTTCAGCCAGGAGATCTGTGAGAAACTGTGAGGTATTACTGCTAAGGAAATTCTCTGTTGGGTAGGCCAGTTTTGACACCCAGATTGTACTCTTATATTGCTTAGTAAAAAAAACCCTCAGATAGCTGCACTGGTTTTCCCGCATTGGGTTTTTCCGGGTACATTGGTCCAAAAATAACGGTGTCATATGGTGTGTTTGTTTCTGTTTCTTTTAGTAGCCTTTTGTGTTGTAAAAAACACCTCTTATACTCCCTTTTTCTTCAACTAGCCTTTTGATAGTAATATAATATGTGGCAAACCTGGTGTCACAAGGCCCGAGCAACTCTCTAGATGCATTATTCTTGTACAAGCTCAATGTGAGTTGATGGTTAAATATGAAGTGAGAAATTTTTTCCCCCTCCGAACTGTCTCATTAATCCATGGAAACTTTGCCAAGTCATGTAACAATAAGTCAAGACAATGAGCAACACAAGGTGTCCAATATATTTTTCTGTATTTATCCATGATCATTTTTCCTGCTCCGACACAATTTGAAGCACTAGACCACATTTTCTTCTCCAACCTCAAGAATAGCTTCCTCTAAAATCTTGAAAATAAATTCAGAGGTCTTCTTATTCCCTGATGCATCAACTACTTTAAAAAAAAGTACCCCTTTAGGGCAATAAACCAACACATTAATAAGAGGTCTATGATTCATATCTGACCAACCATCTGATAAAAGTGTGCACCCTGTTTCCTTCCAAGAGTCTTTGATCTTCTGCAAATTGTTTGTAACCCTTTCTTTTGACCTCTTCAAAAGAGTGGTCCTTATAGTCTCAGAACTAGGAGGGACATATCCTTTACCAAAACTTGCCATCATCTTACACGCATTGATTAAGTAAGGGCTTCTTGCCACATTAAATGGAATTGCAGATTCAAAAAACATATCAGCTACAGCATCATCAACTTCTTGTTTCTACATGGGCTTTCAAAGAGAATTTAATGTAGCTGTCCCACTTGATTTACCGATCTTTGACTGAGATGAACTCCCAACACCAACCGTGAATTTTTTCCTTTTTTAGATGATTGCAATGTAGAATATTAATATATGTCCAAAGTTTTGAGTCGTTAGCTCAGATTCTATAACTATAAGTTATTATATGATGGACTAGAGGGTCGACGATACCTGTGTTACGTGTAACGTGTTCTAGTCGTGCACACTACAGTCAACGTTGAAGCTCGAACGAAGGTGCAACAAATCACGATTCACACTGCACAGCCTACGGCTATAGCTTATAGGCTCACATGGTAGTGGGCACGGGCTCAAGCAGCCGCGTAATCAGCGACTAGCAGTGACTGAACTTGCAAGGTGCCTGCATGCCGCTGCAGGACTACATCGATCTCCTCAAGGCTCACACTGCACAGCGCAATAAAATGCACAACAATATGCCAATACAAATGCACTCCTGCTATGCCAATACAAACACTCTGCTAACTCAATACTCTATTCACTCGACCGACTGGCACAGCTTGTGCCAAATCCTTAGAGCGCCATTGTTTATAAAGAAAAAATTGGCGGGAATCGTTGTAGAAAAGCAGTATGCGGCCCATGGTTTTTCACGTAAACAGGCAAATAAAACTTAAAAAAAAAACTGGCAAACCCTAAGTCGAACCTAAAAAAAAATCGATCAAATTCGCGTTCAGGTTCGTGTTCGGATGAGGTTCAAATTTGATTAGGTTCGCCTTTTGGGTTCAAATTTCAGGTTCGGTGAACTTGAACGAATTTCAATTTTTTTTTTTGAGGTTCGCCGAATTTCAAACCTGAACCTTCAAATTCAGCGAACCTTGTGACATAGCCTGCTACATGAGGGGAATGGTCCCTTTGTAAGATTTTCCTTCGGTACATCTCAGACATGTACCTTCATGCTCCTTTTGTATTCAGGCATCCCAGTCACCATCTGACTCACATCGAGTAAGGCCCCACAATAAGTAGACCTTTGGTGCTATAGGTGAGATGTGTCAACTAACATGGTCCCCGATGGACCATCCTGCAACTTGGTACAAATTGCCAATGCTGAACCCATGAGTAAAAGCATCTTTGAAAATTCTATTTTCAAACACGTACCTTCCCATCGATGAATGCCACCCTGAAACCTTTGACTTCCGTTGCCGAAATGGACACCAGGTTCTTCTTGCGATCAGGTACATAAAAGAGATTCTGTAAATGAATTGAGTTACCCTCATTCAATTGAGGGGTAACATTTCCTACACCCTTTTCGGGATAGGTGGCATCGACTCCAAATATAATCCCACGATTGTTTCTTACCAAATTCAAGAGAGCACCCTTCTATTCGATGAAGTGCCTTGAAGCACTATAATCAATAAGCTAGCTTCCCACAGAATCTGAAGGAGAGGGCCAATACAAGATAACGCTTCTTTATCTTATCAGAAACAACATTTGATTCTTCATACCTGGGGTTCCTTGCTTTCTTTGAAGAGTCAGTCGTTTCCTTGATGACCTTCATTATCTGTCATTCCTTCGATCATTGAAGATGTCCTTGGAATGATTGTTATCTTCATCAATAGATGTGTCCTTGCCATTTGTACATTCCTTCGCATAATGGCCGAACTTATTGTAATCTGCCTTTCCTTTCACCCTGAGATCCGGACTTCCCATTGAAGTGATATGTAGGTAGGCCATCAGAAGCTTCCGCTGCGCCATTTTGATGATATGCTCTGCTTCGACTTTACCCTTGGCGAATTTGAAGAGGGATGAGGAATCCATGGATCCTTTTGTCCTTTCCCAACTGCCTTCACTGATTGCTATTTCACTCATGACTGCGTATGGGATAAGGGATTTTCCTTTTATGACTGCATATAGGATAAGGGCTTTTCCTTTCATGATAGCAAGGGCATTCCATGTGTAGAGCACTTCTTCTAGGACGATGTTGAGGTGCCATCTCCATTAGGCAGCGTAGCGACTAGGTTTAGGGCATCTCTTCTCCTTAGACTTGCGGCCAGGGTTTCTGCCTTCATTTCCATGGCTGCATATTACTACTTCTTCATAGGGCAGCATTTAGGGCTTCTCCATAGGGCAACATTAGGGCTTCCTTCACCGTGCTAGATCTCCCTTTCCTCCCGCATCTAGGGCTTCTTCATTAGTGCAGTGTAGAGCCTAGGGCACTCCCTCTAGACTAGTGCTATAATTGGTCACTTTTGATGATGGTTATCCTCTTGAGCGTTCATTCTCCACACTAGAAAATGCATATATTGGATTAAGTATAGAGAAGGAGGATGATGGGTGAGACAACAATGGTAATACAAAAATTCTAATGATTATGGCATCGAGGAGGACTACTGATAGTCATCGGCTATGAGAATCTTCCATCTATGGTTCTAGTGTCCATGCTATTTTGTATTTTCCATTGGCATTCCAATCTGTAGTAGCATTGAATCAATATCTATGTTGTATGTTTTCTACATTCTGATTTTTATGACTTAATGAGAAGACCACAGTTTGTGGTTCTAACTTCTTGTGTTTGCCATTTGATCATCATTGATGTAGTACTAGTAAGTACTAGTTGTATGATTGAATTTGTATCATGTAGATGTTCTAGTTTCTAAATTCTAAAATAATTGAAATCCTTATTGTCATGTTTTTAGAGTCGATGTGTCTTGTCTCACATATGAGAGATGAAACACTTGGTATTACCTTAGATTGGGTATTTATTTGGTATTTGCCACTGTAAATGGGTTGTTATTTGGTTGCTTGAAACTGTTCATGTACTGTAGGTGTAGAATTTCTTTGCTAACAAAATTCATAGTTGATTTGCCTCCCAAACAAATTATTGTTTGTGTGTGGATTTTTTGATTTGTTGATCTTATATGTCTTGCCATAATATTACAAGTGTCCACAATGAATGAAACTCTGTGATTTCTTGTTGGGGTTGCACATTCTCTAAGCATGCTCCTATTTGGATCGCAGGAAAATCAAGGTTATGGTCTTGAATACCAACATGATTGGACCAAGAACCAGTAATGTATGTCTAACAATAGACCTTAGGCATCACAAAGGACACACCTCCAGTCATATGATGGTCTGATAATTGATGTCAAAGAATTTTTAAACTCCAGTATCAGTTGTAGTTGCTTTAGTTTCTTAAATAGTTTCTTCTCCTGTGATTGGGTGCATAGTTATACTTATCTATTGATATGATTTTGTCAAAAATTGGGTTCAAAAACTATCTTGAATTCATGTCTGGAGGGATATAAAGATAGTGGTCACTGCAAAAGGTAAGTTATTAATGGTAGTTGTTGCCCATATTTCAGAAATTTTGATATAAATCCTGAGAGAAGCTTTGTATCCTAAATTGAGTGGGGCTTTAGGATTGAGAGACTTGGGGATCCTAAACAAAGCATTGGGAGAGAAATTATGTTGGGATTGACTTCGGGTTAGAGATGAACTCTAGAAACAAATATGGGATATGAAATATGGCCACTCTTCTCAATTGAAAAAGTTGCAAGCAACCAAGCATCCTCTAAGATCTTCCATATGAAATTTGCCACAGGCCAACTAGACCTTAATTCAAAGTCATGTTTTTTGAGAGACCTAGAATGGTCACACTAGTGACTACATTATTCTCAAAAGATTCTTGGCAATAGATGCCACAATTGAGGGATTGTTAATCCTAGAGATTTAATAACATTTACTTCAAAGCATCAGGGTCTTACTGTAGAAGAATTTTAGAAACTGATTCAATCCCCTAGGCTATGGAAGGAATGGAAAACAGTTGAAGATTGGCAATCACATCCATCTTTCTCTCCATGGCCTATTTTAGCTCATGAGCTTCAAAAATGAAAATAATCCAATGCTCAGGATGAAGACAAACTCTGGTGAGGTTCTCAAACCAAAGGGATGTTTACTCTCAAGGAATCCTACTCTCTTATAGTTGGTCATCAAGACATCCACTAGGATCCCATTTGGAAGAAAATCTAGATGAATGGTGTTTTCCCATGGTCCTCAATTCCTTTGGCTAGTTGAATGACGTAAGATCCTCACATGGGATCAAATCAGGAAAAATGGATTTTAGGGCCCCTGACTTTGTACTTTATGTTGGAATTATGAATATTCTATGGAGCATATATTGAATGTATGTCCTTCCATTGAACATATTTGGATGCATAGTTGACTGCCTTTTGGATCCTTGTACTGTAACTTCAACAGTTTTTTATACTTGTACTCCCTCATAGATCCAGCATATTCAATAGTCCAGTTCAAAATAGAGAGTGGATTATTTCCCGTAGTTTTGTCATGTCAATGCTTTGGAAAGAAAGGAAAAACCAAATATTTAAGCAAAAGAAAGAAAGGACAAAGTCATGGTCTACATCAAAGTGCAACATGGGGGTTACGTTATTCCTACTCAAACTCACAATGAAATGCTGAGGTGCCAAGTGTATTACCATGAAAGTCTACAGCTCCCTTACTTTCAGTGTCTGTGAAAATAGGATTAGTTTAATGAACTGTATTTCTGTGACCTCAATAGTGTTTTCAGGATTTAAATTATCAGCAAGGAAAGCGTGATCTTCACCATACTTTTCATATGGTTGATTTTCTTCCCCTACCTTTGCATGTTGTATATGTACTTGTATGTTTCTTTGGTAGAGATTTCTCCTCCATGAGAAAGACTGCCCCAAGAATGCCTATCTGCCCTCTTAGACAGAGCAATATCTGCGTGATAGAGATGAGATCTGTAATTTGTTGATCTTATATGTCTTGCCATAATATTACAAGTGTCCACAATGAATGAAACTCTGTGATTTCTTGTTGGGGTTGCACATTCTCTAAGCATGCTCCTATTTGGATCGCAGGAAAATCAAGGTTATGGTCTTGAATACCAACATGATTGGACCAAGAACCAGTAATGTATGTCTAACAATAGACCTTAGGCATCACAAAGGACACACCTCCAGTCATATGATGGTCTGATAATTGATGTCAAAGAATTTTTAAACTCCAGTATCAGTTGTAGTTGCTTTAGTTTTTTAAATAGTTTCTTCTCCTGTGATTGGGTACATAGTTATACTTATCTATTGATCTGATTTTGTCAAAATTTGGGTTCAAAAACTATCTTGAATTCATGTCTGGAGGGATATAAAGATAGTGGTCACTGCAAAAGGTAAGTTATTAATGGTAGTTGTTGCCCATATTTCAGAAATTTTGATATAAATCCTGAGAGAAGCTTTGTATCCTAAATTGAGTGGGGCTTTAGGATTGAGAGACTTGGGGATCCTAAACAAAGCATTGGGAGAGAAATTATGTTGGGATTGACTTCGGGTTAGAGATGAACTCTAGAAACAAATATGGGATATGAAATATGGCCACTCTTCTCAATTGAAAAAGTTGCAAGCAACCAAGCATCCTCTAAGATCTTCCATATGAAATTTGCCACAGGCCAACTAGACCTTAATTCAAAGTCATGTTTTTTGAGAGACCTGGAATGGTCACACTAGTGACTACATTATTCTCAAAAGATTCTTGGCAATAGATGCCACAATTGAGGGATTGTTAATCCTAGAGATTTAATAACATTTACTTCAAAGCATCAGGGTCTTACTGTAGAAGAATTTTAGAAACTGATTCAATCCCCTAGGCTATGGAAGGAATGGAAAATAGTTGAAGATTGGCAATCACATCCATCTTTCTCTCCCTGGCCTATTTTAGCTCATAAGCTTCAAAAATGAAAAATATCCAATGCTCAGGATGAAGACAAACTCTGGTGAGGTTCTCAAACCAAAGGGATATTTACTCTCAAGGAATCCTACTCTCTTATAGTTGGTCATCAAGACATCCACTAGGATCCAATTTGGAAGAAAACCTAGATGAATGGTGTTTTCCCATGGTCCTCAATTCCTTTGGCTAGTTGGATGACGTAAGATCCTCACATGGGATCAAATCAGGAAAAATGGATTTTAGGGCCCCTGACTTTGTACTTTATGTTGGAATTATGAATATTCTATGGAGCATATATTGAATGTATGTCCTTCCATTGAACATATTTAGATGCATAGTTGACTGCCTTTTGGATCCTTGTACTGTAACCTCAACAGTTTTTTATACTTGTACTCCCTCATAGATCCAGCATATTCAATAGTCCAGTTCAAAATAGAGAGTGGATTATTTCCCGTAGTTTTGTCATGTCAATGCTTTGGAAAGAAAGGAAAAACCAAATATTTAAGCAAAAGAAAGAAAGGACAAAGTCATGGTCTACATCAAAGTGCAACATGGGGGTTACATTACTCCTACTCAAACTCACAATGAAATGCTGAGGTGCCAAGTGTATTACCATGAAATTCTACAGCTCCCTTACTTTCAGTGTCTGTGAAAATAGGATTAGTTTAATGAACTGTATTTCTGTGACCTCAAAAGTGTTTTCAGGATTTAAATTATCAGCAAGGAAAGCGTGATCTTCACCATACTTTTCATATGGTTGATTTTCTTCCCCTACCTTTGCATGTTGTATATGTACTTGTATGTTTCTTTGGTAGAGATTTCTCCTCCATGAGAAAGACCGCCCCAAGAATGCCTATCTGCACTCTTAGACAGAGCAATATCTGCGTGATAGAGATGAGATCTGTAATTTGTTGATCTTATATGTCTTGCCATAATATTACAAGTGTCCACAATGAATGAAACTCTGTGATTTCTTGTTGGGGTTGCACATTCTCTAAGCACGCTCCTATTTGGATCGCAGGAAAATCAAGGTTATGGTCTTGAATACCAACATGATTGGACCAAGAACCAGTAATGTATGTCTAACAATAGACCTTAGGCATCACAAAGGACACACCTCCAGTCATATGATGGTCTGATAATTGATGTCAAAGAATTTTTAAACTCCAGTATCAGTTGTAGTTGCTTTAGTTTTTTAAATAGTTTCTTCTCCTGTGATTGGGTGCATAGTTATACTTATCTATTGATCTGATTTTGTCAAAATTTGGGTTCAAAAACTATCTTGAATTCATGTCTGGAGGGATATAAAGATAGTGGTCACTGCAAAAGGTAAGTTATTAATGGTAGTTGTTGCCCATATTTCAGAAATTTTGATATAAATCCTGAGAGAAGCTTTGTATCCTAAATTGAGTGGGGCTTTAGGATTGAGAGACTTGGGGATCCTAAACAAAGCATTGGGAGAGAAATTATGTTGGGATTGACTTCGGGTTAGAGATGAACTCTAGAAACAAATATGGGATATGAAATATGGCCACTCTTCTCAATTGAAAAAGTTGCAAGCAACCAAGCATCCTCTAAGATCTTCCATATGAAATTTGCCACAGGCCAACTAGACCTTAATTCAAAGTCATGTTTTTTGAGAGACCTGGAATGGTCACACTAGTGACTACATTATTCTCAAAATATTCTTGGCAATAGATGCCACAATTGAGGGATTGTTTTTTTTTTTGACATTAACGGTTATGGTTTTTATTTATGGCGGCAAACAGCCTGCCGCTAGCGATTACAATTCAGATGGGAGAGTTCATAGCTTCACATATCTGTTCATGTCTGAAGGAGAGAGTTCCTCGCTGTTCTGTCAAGCTCACACCCAGAACAGTGTTTTGCACCACAGGCGGTTCATTACAGAAGCATTAGATGATTTGATTATAGAAGAATCCGCTTGAATGAAGGAGTTGCCCGGCTGTGACCGCTGAAACGATTGAGGTCAGCTGTTTTCTTTAGACCATCCCTGTACCAGTATGCAATGGAAATCGAGCTTAAGAGGGTCCTCGGTTTCTTTGGAGGATATACAGGTGTCTTGAGTATCATCAGAGCACAGAAATGCGATTTTTGAAACTACAGAGCAAGTGCCTCCATCCGGGATTGAAGAGCTTTAAGGATGAACAGAATTGAGCGGAAATCCATATGCGGATGCTGATTAGGTTCGGTCTGGATCTGAGAAGACTTAAGCGGAGAAAGCTTACTGGACTGCTTCCAAATGTCATCGGAAACCTCCACAGCAAGCGCACTCTGAGGAAGAATATTCAACTGCTTCGTCGCTTTGGTGAAAACATCCTCAGCAAATCATTCCGAAGGAGCTTATTGGATTGCTTGTCCTTGACTGTAAGCACCGGCAAAGGGTCCAATGCCCAGGTCCTTATTCCATCATTATCAAAGCACAGAAAGGCACCATTGTCAATGAAATGCAGACAGAGAAAGAGAACACTCTTGCCTGACTCTCCTTTTGCCAATAGAGTGGATGAGATGGACCCAGATTATTTTCCTCATTGCCAATTTCAAACATAGCAAACACTACATCTCATGCAAGATGAGAAGGATATCTGAACTGAAATCAAGGCTTCTTACAGCTTTGAAGCTAACCTGAGGGAAGGACCAGGGATGCAGAGGAGGACAGAGCATCGAAAACCAATGGATCCGAAACAGCAGATCGAACAGCTAGAACCTTAAGGAATAGGACAGAAGGATTCCCTCGAATTAACCACCAGAGCTCTTCGATTGCAGCGGGAGCCAAGATTGGCCTCCAAGTCTGCTTGAGAGTTGAGCCCCCTTAAAATGTGAAAGAAGGAGATTTTCCTGAACTTGGGCAACAGGAGTTGAATTTTTTTGATAACAGTGGCTAAATGGATCTGATGAGGAGAATTATGAGAGGACATTGCCTGGATGATGAGCCTAGAGTCTCCAAATACACAGAGAGAGAGGATGTTTTGATTGATTGCCAGGTTCAGCCCTTGCCACAGTGCTAGGGCCTCTGCTCTATTATTGGTTTCGATGCCCAGGCCCCAATGGAATCTCAATTCTGTTGCCCCTCCAGGATTCAAGAGAACCCCACCACTGCCTGCCTCCCCAGGGTTTCCTTTAGAAGCCCCATCAAAGAACAAACAATATTCATCTAAGGTTGATCTCCACTTTATAAACTCCTGTTCCTCCAATCTGATCTCCCAGTTGGCATGGATAGGAGCAGATGGAGCGGATCTTTCGTTCAGGTTCGGTACCAGTTCTTGGAGCCATTGCTCCTCTTCTTTGACCAACTTCAATTCATTCCTGGGAATAGTATTGGCCTCCAAAGCCTCGCCTAGCAGAGCTTTGATTTTAGAAATTACCCGTGTAGGATTGCAGCTTTCTCCTCTGAAAGTCCTGTTATTTCTTTCCAACCACAGCTTCCAGCATATAAACTTAGGGATCCACATCCAGCTTATTTTGAGAAAACTTTTTCTTTAAGGCAAAAGGGAGATTGAATGACCCAGGTTCGGAATAGATTAGATATACTTTCTGGAAGAACAAAGTTTACATGGTTTAACCTCAGAACTCCCCTCCATACTACCTGAGCAAAAGGGCAGAGCAACAACAGATGATTGACATTTTCTTCAGCAGCCAAACAAAGGGGGCATCTGGAGGGACCTTCCATCCCTCTTCTTCTCAAATTGTCTCTGGTGAGGATGCTATTGTGCGCAACAGTCCAACAGAAAAAGTCAATTTTGGGGAGAGAGGGGAAATCCCATATAAATTTCCAAATAGCTGGATTAGGAGGAGCATAAGGGACAGCCAGAATTCTTTTGTAACCTTCGGCAGCTGTGTAAGAGCCTGAGAGGGAGCCCCAGCCTCTTTTGTCTTTAGAGTTGGCCTTTGAGGGGGATTTGCCTTGAAGCATATCCAACAGAAGTGAAGCTTCCCCCTGCAACATTTGAGGAATCTCTCCCAGATTCCAACAATCCCAGAGCCTATCAGGATCGTTCTTCCAGGTGGAAATGTCCCACAAGGTATGCAAGTTGGAGGACTGGAGCCAAGCTCTGATATTTGCAAGCCCCTCAACTTGAATCAAAGGCTGGTCTCCCAGAATTGAATCTTCCCAAATATTAATTTTTCTGCCATTACCTGGGATCCAGTAAAGCTGCTGGCTGAAATGCTCCGTAGCTTGTCTGCAAAGGTTGAAGATTGGAGATCCTTTTAAGGTTCTTGGAGGCTTATCCAGGCATCTCAGACGTTGTCCTTGGTAGTATTTCTTCCAGATGACTCTTTTGCTCCAACTAGATTTACCGGAGACTAGATTCCACAAGATCTTGGTTCCCAAAGCGAGGTTTTGAGCAGCCAAGTTACGAAGATGGAGGCCGCCTTCCAGAAGAGGTTTCTTGATGGTCTCCCAATTCACTAAATGGATCCTTCTGTCATTGTTGTTCCCACCTTCCCATAGGAATCTTCTCAACAAACTGTCCATTTTGCTGAGAAAGGATTTGGGGGCGAGAAGAACTGTGTTTTGGTAAAGCGGCATACTTATAAGGACTGACTTCATCAATATGACTTTCCCTGCATTATTCAGCCATGAGGCACCCCAAGCTTGGATTCTGTTCTTTAACTTATCGAGCAGCGGCATCCAATGGGCCAGTTTGGGTTTGGTTTTGAAGATTGGGATCCCGAGATATTTAAAAGACTCCCAATTACGATTTCCATCCATTTCTAAAAGCCTTGCAATGTCAGACAGCTCCTTTGTCGTGCAGTTCCAGCCATAGATTGAACATTTCCGATAGTTAATTTTGCTTCCTGAGATCGATTTGTAAATGTCCAGCTCCTTCTTGAAGGATCTGGCAGAGATTAGGCTGGCTCCTCCAAGCAGCAAAGTGTCATCTGCAAACTGTGCATGGTTGATATCCTTCACCCTCTGAGTCGTTCTAAGGCCTGGAAGAATTTGAGTTTGCTGATTGTGATCAAGCTGGAAACTGAGGACCGATGCCTGAATAGCATAAAGGAGAGGGGACAAGGGACAGCCTTGTCTGAGGCCTCTAGAGGCTTGGAAGAAGTCAGTTGAGCGGCCATTGACCAGGGGAGCGATCCATGGTGAGGTAATACAGGCTTTCACCCAGTTTATGAAGACGGCTGAGAAACCTAGATTCTTCATTACATTGAACAAAAAATCATGTCTAACCCTATCGAAAGCATTAGCCAGGTCGAGCTTTATAACCATACCTTTCTCTTTTCTTTGACAACTTGAATGGACAGCTTCTTGAACCAGCACAATGTTATCCAATATCTTTCTTCCTTTTATGAATCCACCTTGATTTTCAGGGATGATGGCTGGCAAAATATTCTTTAACCTGTTGGCTATTATTTTGGAGACCAGTTTGTAGCTAGAGTTGCATAATGATATGGGCCTAAATCTGCTAAAGTCGGCAGCGCCTTTCTCCTTTGGAATCAAAGCTAGAAATGCCGAATTGATGCCACCGCCCAGCTTTGCACAATTCTGGGATTTCCTGACCATTCTCAGTAAATCTTTTTTGATTGTCGACCAGCAGGCCAAGTAGAACCTGACAGTGAACCCATCAGGACCTGGGGCTTTATCAGGCTCCATAGAGTCCAGTATATGCTTTATTTCATCCACGCTGATCGGAGCAGTCAGCATGACGTTGTCCGAATCCTTAACGCTCTTGGGAATTAAATCCATTGGATAGATCTGGGGATCTATAGGATTTTCTTCAGGAGCCGAATAAAGATCTTTGAAGAAAGAATAAGCTGCTCTCTTAATGCCATCAAAATCCTTTATAACTGTGTTTTGGTATTGTATCTCAGAAACTGTTTTGAAGTGCTTTCTGGCTTCGGCTTGCTTGTGAAAGAAGCTGGTGTTCCTATCTCCGGACTTTAACCATAAATTTCTAGATTTCTGTCTCCAGAATTCTTCCTCCTCCCTGCTGGATTTATGAACCTTTTTTTGCAGCTCAACTTCTTTTCGAAGGAGATTTTGAGTTACAGGACTCTTCTCCATTGCTGTTTGATGGGCAGCAAGGATGTTGAGAGATTCTTTTCTTTTGGCAGTAGGTGTTTCCAGTCTTTTGGCCCACTCCTTAAGACTTCTTTTTAAAACTCTAATTTTCTCTTCCCACACATAGAAAGGGGAACCATGGACAGGCCTATTCCAGGCATCCGAAACTACATCTTGAAATCCTTCTTGCTGAATCCACAGAGGGCTGAACCTGAATGGAATGGGGCCTAAATTGCCATCCAGTGAAAGCTCAAGGAGGATGGGCTTGTGATCAGAAATGAGATTTGGAAGAATTTTAGAAGTGGCCATTAGACCGCAAGTCAGGAAGGATGAATGGACAAGGAATCTGTCCAAACGGGCAGCTATATGATTTGGGGCTAATCTTTTGTTGGACCAGGTGAATTTGCCTGAAGTAGGTTTTATATCCTCCAGGTCCCAGCCCAACATAATGTCTTCAACCCATTCTCTAGCAGGGTCCCTGACAATGGATCCTCCCTTTTTCTCGTCAAGAGCAAGGGTGACATTCAGATCCCCTGCAATGATTATATTTCCTGGATTTTGTTCTGAAAGAAATGATTGAAGCGAGTTCCAACAAAATTTTTTCTCCCCTGGCAAAACGGGAGCATATAAATTAAACATACTTACTTGTTGACCTGAATCTTTGTGAAGGAGCTGAGTGAAAAGCCAGTGGGGGCTGCTTTTTTCTTGGATGAGATCATAAATGGAGCTATTCCAGAAGGTGGCTATTCCACCAGAAGCTCCTCTTGCGCTTACCGCTCTTCCTTGACCTTTTTGCCAAAATACTTTACTGGATTGGAGGAGGAGGGGTTCCTCCAGCTTAGTCTCCTGGATGAGAAGGATTTCAGGCGAATATATTCTCACTATGTCTTTGACGGCTTCCTCTTTCAACCTGCTGCCTAATCCTCTACAGTTCCAGGAGACGTATTTCATTATTTACTGATTTGGGGGATTGAGGCTCCTTTTGGAGCCCTGTTACTCTTACGCCCAGATCTCGTATTCATCATTCCTTTGAGGGTTTTTTGAGAACCTTGGAGGACATCTAGATAAGTTTTTTCCTCCCGCTGTTTCTTCTTGGATTTCCGGCCCCTTGTCGATTTAATCGGAGTGACTTGTGAGTTATCTGTTTCAGAGTCTCTCTCCTCCGAGTCCTCCTCATATTCAGATGTGAGG